>MU226547.1:8841648-8855132 GCA_018584345.1 Thuja plicata | reverse complement strand
TGATAGATGTTTCAATTCTGCTCCTTTACTAACTTGGCAAAAATGCTCTGCTCTGCTGCCTTATTGCAGTCTCTGCTCTGCTCTGCTCTAATTTCGCACATCCATGTTTTACATGTTTTCACACTATCATATGGTATAATACATTACATATATATACCGTCCATAATTACAATTTACATGTTACAAAGTCGGCCTCATACAAATTAATTACATAAACTTATTTCTAAGTCGGCCTTACATAGGTGAACAAAGTATTACTGAGTCGGTAGAAGCTAGGTTCCTCAAGCTGGCTCGGTGATCTTCTGATACTCGACATCCACTACTGTACTCGGCATCGTCATGCTCTCGGTAAGAGTAGAAGCTTGGTCCATACTAGTCCCTAAGTGTAGCTTGGAACTCGGTAGCTGTAGTGACTCGGTAAATACATTGTCACTCGGTAACCACTGATGACTCGGTAGAAACTGACTTCTCGGTTGTCATTGACTGATGACTCGGTGACTACCGTCTGCTCGGTAACTGCTGTTCTTCTCATATGCTCGGTGACTACCTTACTACTCGGTTTGAACTGTTTGATCGGTGAGCTTTGCTGAATGCTCGGTATAGGCTGTGGGCTAAGTGATGAGATCGGTAAGCATTCAAAACCGAATAAGTGTTTTCACTAAGTGCATTCACTGATGCCAAATGTATCATTATTCCAACAGAGAAGATTTGAGATCCCAGCCAACATAGTTGAATTCTTGGGATATGTAAAGTGTATTTAAGATAAGGATGATCATTGTGGAGAATTAAATGATAATTTAATATATATTTAACCATTTTTATGTATGGATTCAAGAAAGAGTTTTGAGATGTATCCTACAAGGTAGAAGGAGAATGAAAAGTTGGAAGGATTCGTTGGATCTGACCAAAACCTATGATCTACGGTGATGATTAAGAGACAAAAGATTGAGCTACCTAATCAGAGAGGTATAAGATTAACCTAAGTGTAGGTTATGATATAGAGAGGTTGATTCAGTTGATTGGAAAATCTAAGAAAAAGGCTGAGAAGAGTAGTATAGGAATGAACAGTGGTGATTTCTTGACAAATTTTCAAGCAGATCTGAGTGATAGAGATGACAATGGAGGCCAGACAGTGAATTAGCATTTGAGAAAAGGTAGATCTATATTTGAAAAGTGAGATGTATGTTTCAGATCAATCTACTCTTACTTTCTAACCATTTTATTAGTCAAAATCATTTTAACCAAGGTTGACCTAACAGTCATATTGTAAATCCTTTAATTAAGGTGACATTCTAATGGAATGATCTAAGTTATCTAACAAGGCTCACTTTTAAAAGGGTGATTAAAACCTTTAATATGGTCACATTTAATAGTGTGTATTGTAACCTTTAATAGGGTTGGATCCTCACAGAGCTCACTTGAGAAGAGTGAAATATTAGTAGCATGTTATTGGTGCTTTTTCCCATATTGGGTTCACACATTAAATCCTGGTGTCATACTTATGTGACTGTTATCTGATGTGTTTCACTGTTAATATTTTTATTTTTTGCACATCGATTACTTTAGGATAGTGGACTACAAGTTTGTGTTACTTATTATGCTATAGAGACAAACTAGATTATTGAGTAGATCTAAGTTGGTTAAAGTGTTTGAAAGTTCAATTGGTACATATGGACCTGAGGATAACTCATTCACCCCCCTCTAAGTTATTCTAAATTAGTCTAACAATTGGTATGAGAGCATTGTGGTGCTTTTAAAGAAAATTTTGAAGGTACTTGAAGCTAAATATCAAGATGTATAAAAAGGAGGTACCAAAGCTGAACAAGGAGAACTTCCCTGCATGAAAACGTTTGATGAAACTACACCTAGTTGGAATTGGAGAAGAAAAAAAAACTATGTAGAAAATTATTACATAAATGTGCTGACAGTGTTGATAGCTCAGCGGATGAAAGAAAAGTAGGAACATAATCAAGCAATGTTGGATATTGAATCAGCCTAAGTTATCCTTAATTTGAATACATTAAAAACTATAAAATGTGAAAAGAAATGTGGGACACACTAGAAGCTATATATGGAGGTGACACATATGCACTAAGAGCCAAATCTGAAAGCTTGAGAGGTAATTTTGATGAAATGACAATGTTAGATGGTGAAACTATTGTTCAATATCATAGTCAAGTTAAGGAGGTCGTGAATGCTATTAGAGGAGCTAATGGAACTATTGATGATGATACTATTATTAGTAAGGTATTGAGAACTCTACTTCATGTTTATGCTATTGGAGTATCCTTTATACAAGAACTGAGATGTACTCCTGGTAACAATTTAACTTTGGAAGGTCTAGTTGGTAGATTTACTAGTTTTAAGTTATCAAATTTTGATAATTTCACCCCTCACAATGTTGATTTTGCATTCAAATCATAATTGACTCTTCATAAATCAAAGAACAGAAAATAAAGACATGTGAATAGTGATAGTGACACTTATTATGATGATCTTGATGAACTTGAGGTACTTATGGCTATCAAACTACCAAGAGGAAAAGGAAAATTCAAAGGTAAACTTCCTATAATATGTTTTTCATGTAAAAAAGTTGGCCATATTACAACAAGATGCCCTGACAGGAATGACAAGGATGAAAGAAGAGAAAGAAAATACAAAGACAAAAGGGATGATAGAGATTTCATAAGGTATAAGGACTATAAGGACAAATGTAAGAGATCCTGTTATATTGATGAAGAATAAACTGATAGTCAATCTGATAAATCTGATGACAATGCTATAGAAGTTATTTATGTTGCTATGAAAGATGATTCTGGTGAGGATGAGAAAAATACACTTATTTCATATATGAGTAAAGGTGATGATGGTTAATTGATAGTGTTTTATCACATCACATGACTGCTAATGAAAGTAAGTTTAAAACCTTAAATCATTGCAAAGGTGGTAGTGTTAAGTTTCATAATGATACACCATGTCTTGTGAAAGGAAAAGGATCAATAAAATTGACTAATAAGATCACATGTGACATTTATTATTGGGTTGAAGGTCTTAACTGTAACTTGTTGATTTTTTATTAGTCGAACACTTCGGGATAGTGAGTTGAATTCCATCACAAAAAGGCTAAAATCTTTGATGCTACTGGTGAACCAATTGGAAGTGGAGAACAAACACGAGGTACTTTTTTCTATCTAGATCTATCTAATGAGACATGTTTGTTTGTACAATATGATGATGTATGGTTATGGAATAAAAGGTTGTGTCATGTAAACTTTGACAATTTGGTAAACATTAGTAAGATGAAAAGAGTAAGAGGTTACCAAGATTGAAGAAACCTAATAATGTGATGTGTAAATAATGTTAGTTGGGAAAAATGACAAAGTCTAGTTTCAAGAGAAAAACCTATACTTCTAATGATATTTTGGAATTGATTCATACTGACCTTTGTGGAACTATTGGTGTGAAAAGATACCACGGTGATAAATATTCCATAATTTGTGTTGATGATTACTCTAGAATTATGACTGTGATGTTTCTCAAAGAAAAATATAATGCCTTTTAGTTATTTAAGTGGTATTTGGAAAAAGTTGAGAAAGAGACAGGTAAGAGCATGAGATGTTTGAGATCTGACGGAGGAGGAGAGTTTATATCTAATGAGTTCAAATTATTCTTTAATGATAGAGGAATCAAAAGATAGATGTATTATCCAAGGTCTCCCCCATAGAATGGCATAGCCAAAAGAAGGAATAGATCGATAATGAATTGTGCTAGAACACTGATCATAGAGAAAAATGTTGCACAAAATTACTGGAGAGAAGCTCTAAGTACATCGGTCTATACCTTGAACTGAGTATAAGTCAAGAAAGGTACTGATGTTACACCTTATTAGTTATGGTATGGTTATGCACCTAATGTAAAATACTTTAAAGTTTTTGGAATAAAATGTTATATACTGAAGGACAATAGAAATGGAAAAATTGATGCTAAAAGTGATGAAGACATATTCCTAGGTTATTCCACTACGAGAAAAGTGTATGAGTGTTTGAATTCTAATAGTAAAAAAGTTGTGGAAAGTGCAAATGTTAGAATTGATGAATATGTATAAAATAATGAAGTTGAATGCAAGCAAGAACCTAAATTTTACAGATCTTTCATATAAATGAATGAAGGAGATCCCAACAATTTACCTGAACTAGAGAAAGTAATTGTCGAGTAACAGCAGGAAACTATCAAGTCACAAAAACAAGTTGTTGAGCATCAAGAGGTAACTATTAGGATTGGATAATACTGAGAGGGGGTGAATCAGTATTATAGTACTTAAATAAATTCTTCAACCATTTAAATATCAACCATAAACTTGCAGTAAAGAAAATAACATAATCAAATGATACAATACTCATAACACCATATTTTGTTTTTGAGGAAACCCTGGCCAACAAAAAACCCCAGTGGGGATGGTACCCACAAGCATGTACTAAAGTATAATGTCCCTATAAGGAGACCTAGCCCTATTACGAGCTGAATATTACATAGCACATTTACACAAAATTGATTACTTACTAATAGTAACTACCAAGCAATCAAAAGAAGAAAAGACACAAAATGAACCTGAAGAGAATTTGCAATATGAATCTAAAGAATAACAACAAGAAGAAAGGATACCAGAGCTTACACTAGATAAATATGTAATAATACATCATAAACCAAATCAAATCATTAGAGAAAAAATTCAGAGGTCATGACAAGAAGCAAATTGAAAAATCAGACATGTTTATTATGTGAATTTGAGCCCAAATCAGTGAAAGATGCTTTGGATAATGACGATTGGATACATGTGATGAATGAAGAAATTAAGAAAACCGAGAAGAAAAAAACCTGGACACTAGTACCTAGACCAAAGGACAAGAATATTATTGCAACCAAGTGGGTATTTAGAAATAAACTGAATGAGCATGGAGAATTCATAAGAAGCAAGGCTAGAATGGTATGCAAAGGATATGCACAAGAAGAAGGCATTGACTATGGTGATAAGTTCACCCTAGTTACTATATTAGAAGGAGTTAGAATCCTACTAGCTTATAAAGCTTACAAAGGATTCAAAGTGTATCAGATGGATGTCAAATAAGCATTTCTGAATGGAATACTAGAAGAAGAGGTATATATTAAACAAGCTCAAGGATTTTTTGATTCAAGCAAGAACAATATGGTCTGCAAGCTACATAAAGTATTTTATGGGTTGAAGCAAGCCCCCAAAGCATGGTATGAGAGATTACACAACTACCTAGTCAAAATTGGTTTTACAAGGATAAATGACAATAGTAATCTATACTTGAAGATTGCAAAAGGTAAAGGGATATTTTTATCTAAAATATTCTTTGATGATATCATATTTTGAGGACAAGATGCTTTATTCCAAACATTTTCAAATGATATGAAAACTAAATGTGAGATGTCTATGTTTGGAGAGAACAAATTTTTTGTTGGTTTGCAAGTATATCAAATGAAGAAAGGTATCTACATTACTCAATCTAAATATATCAAGGAGATACTAAAAAACCTTTGGCATGGAGGAATCCAGACCTATAAGTACACCCATGGCTACTGGATAGAAACTATCAAAGTCTGATGAGATGGAAGAAGTAAATCAAACCTTATATAGGTCAATGATTGGGAAGATACAATATGTTGTTAACTCTAGACTAGATATTGCATTAGAATTTGGGATTGTTGCAAGATCTTCTACAAATCCTAAAGATAGTCACATGATGCTAGTGAAAAGGATACTGAGATATCTGAAGGGAACAAAGGATTATGGATTGTATTATAAGAAGAAAGAGAACTTTGATCTGAAATTTTATACAGATGTAGATTGGGTAGGCAATGTTGATGATAGAAAGAGTACAAGTGGTAGTGCATTCTTTCTAGGAAAGAGATTGGTATCTTTGAAAAGGAAGAAACATAACTGTATTTCTCAATCTACAACTGAAGATGAATATGTTGCAGCATCAATTAATTGCTCAAGCATAGTGTGGATCAAGTAATTGTTGAAAGGTATGAAAGAAAAAGTTATTGAGCTAGTTGTTTCTATGATAATAAAAGTGATATCAATATATCAAAGAATCCTATAATGTACACTAAAACCAAGAATATTTATATCAAGTATCATTACTTGAGAGAGTTATTTCAAGACAAAGAAGTGAGACCAGAATATGTGAATACAAAGGAACAGTTAGCATATATATTCACTAAGGCATTGCCTAAGGATGCACATGAGTATCTAAGAGGTAAATTAGGGACGAGCCCCCTAGCTGAGTCTAACTAGGATCACAAGGAGTGATTGCATCAAATGTATTACATAGAATATCTAACAAATTGATGCAAAGGAGGTCACACTTTAGGAGTTTCCTAAAGCTGTGAAGAGTAATGCACAAGATGTTGATCAGTCATAAGCAAGATGATAGAGGGAGCATATAGTTTGGAAATTTGACACAAAGATATCTACATGGTGGAGATATATGACTTTTTCATTGTTGTCAAAGAGAGAGATAATACTATGAAGGAGATATTCACAAAGAATACATTGAGGGAGATAAGCTACAGAGAAAAATCTATCCAAGAGGGAGCTAATATTTTTATTGGAGAGAATCAAAATGAAGCTAAGGACATTAATGAAAATTTGTTAACAAAGAACATACTTTTTGGATTGTTTGGTAACCTTGCATGTTTTTTTTGCATGTATTTTTTTCCATCAATGAAAAAGAGGGAGATTGTTGGAAGCTACAATTGAAGCAATTTTTATATTTTCATTGATGTCAAACCTTAACTAGTGAGACAGTTGTTATCTAATAAAGTGCCACATCAATTACTTGATGAAGAAGATTTGAAAAGAGGAGATAACAAGAAGACCTATTGAAATGGTTGAGTTATGAGAAAATACAATGGGTACTTTATGAGATTGAGGTAATGTTTTGTTTATCTTTAACACCAAGTGAAGATTGGAAGACTAAAAGCTTAGTCTTGACTAAGAAAAAGAGGAGAAGATTAAGGAACTTAAGTTTAAGTAGTTTATTCTGAGTGATGTGAGTGTCAACTGAGCGCCACTACATGCTGATAAAATTTAGTGTCAACTGAGCATCAACATTTACCGAGCGTCAGTAATTACCGAGTTATCTAGTGATGATTGAGTGTCAGTATTTTGACAGTTTGAGAAGATTTGAGATCCCAACCGGCATAGTTGAATTCTTGATATGTAAAGTGTATTTAAGATAAGGATGATCATTATGGAGTATTAAATGAGAATTTAATAAATGTTTAACCATTTTTATGTATAGATTCAAGAAGGAGTTTTGAGATGTATTCTACAAGGTAGAAGGAGAAAAAAATGTTTGAAGTATTCGTTGGATGTGACCAAACCCTAAGATCTACGGTGATGATTAAGAGGAAAATATCAAGCTACCTAATTAGAGAGGTATAATATTAACCTAATTGCAATATATGATATAGAGAGCTTGATTCAGTTGATTGGAAAATTTAAGCAAAATGTTGAGAAGAGCAGTATAGGACTGCACAATGATGATTGCTTGACAGATTTCCAAGCAAATCTGAGTGATAGAGATGAAAATGGAGTTCATTCAATGAATTATCATTTGAGTGAAAGTAGATCTATATTTGCAAAAGAAGTTGTATATTTCAAATGAATGTACTGTTACTTTCTAACCATTGTATCAGTCAAAATCCTTTTAACCAAGGTTTACCTAACAGTCATATTGTAAATCCTTTAATCAATGGAAGGGTTTTTTTTATTGAAAGGGACCAATTTTATGTCATTAGGTTAGTCTTTTATGTGGTCACCTTTTAATTTTTCCCAAGTCCCACGGATTTTTCCTAATTTTAAATTCTTTACTCATACTTTGACCCATGGTCCATGTTTTAATTGAGAAAGTTAAGGGTATGGTCTTCATGCTAGGCGGTTCCCCTTTACCTTTTAGGCAGTGTGCTACGTGTTGATTTTCCATTGGCCTCAGGATTTTGTGATGATGTCCCACTGAAGACTTTGTTGACCACAGAATAGCGGGAGGCTACAATCTGTCACCCTTTATGTGGCCAAGGGAACTTTTAAAGGATTTTAATATTTTTTTCCAATTTCATTAAGTTTAATTAGAGATAAAATTATTGTCCCATCTCTTAGCACATGGCAAAAATGGACAGTGATCTTTTAATATGGGTGAAAAGGTAATCAGAGTTTAATAGATGGATGAAGTGCTATGGTTTGATCGACAGTTATAAGGAGGATGAATTCAACGACTGTTGTTATCTCACGATTGACAATTGTGAGGGATTTAATGATAGAAGACCCGTGAGATCTTGCCACATGTCTCATTCAACCAATGCAAGCTGAAGGTAGATCCAAGTGATGAATTGTAAAGGCTGATTACTTTGAATAATTTCATTGGTTGTCTCATTGGTTTTCTTGCTAAGAGAAGTCAATGTCATATTGACTAATTAGAATCATTTGATGGGCTAGCATGGAAAAGGTTGATGAACAGTTTTCAAATGTGTGTCAAATTTTATTTACCAATTCTTAACAAACTGATTCAACCATGTATTCATAAACATAAACTGAAATTTTGTAAAATATTTAAATCTAATTATGAACATATAACACAAATATTTTGGTAACACATATCCCCTTGATGGAAAAATTGAGGTGGGAATGACACCCACAAATCTTCACTACTGGAGTAATAAAGTGTGCATGTTAGGGCTACAAAAATTTTATCACTTTTGATGATCTACCCTATGAGGTGTCTTCCATGTTAAGATCTTTCAGACTTATACAATCTACCTTGTTAAAGGATTTAAACTTACAAAAAAGTAAGCACTCAGTTAAGAGATTTACAAAGGCTTGTTAGGACCAATCTATTAAGAGATTTACCCTGATTCACTTGCTAGAATGTATCAGTACCTAATCCTTTGATCTACACTACAAATGTTGATAACTAATCCCCTCTTTCCAAATATTAATTGATCTCTCAATCTTATTTATCTTTTTTCTTCTCTTCACTACTCTGCTTAGCCACTCTGTCTAGTCAATGCTTCAAATATGCAAAACATGCATATACTTCTGATCTCTTCTCTTCACATCCACATCCAAACATACATTCTCTAACACATACAGATTAGGGCTTGAATAATCCTATATATAGATCATCCAAATCAAGATCAACTATCTACATCTATCATCTTTTGTTGCTTAGGCATCCCTAATTTTGATTGGTTGCATGGCTTGCATAGAGATCCATGATCATAAAAAATAGTGCATAATTAATGTATTAAATATCTGTGAATGATCATTAAATGCTCCATAGAATTTGGCCAAAATGGTTTACCTTGTTGTTTGTGCCATTCCAAACACATACAAAAAAAAATTTACTGAGCATAACCAAACACTGGAGCTCGATCAATATTGTGTTGGTCAACATAGATGTATGCTATTGCTTAGAACTAACTCTTATATGCAACTTGGAAATCATTCCACTTGGCATCCATTGAGTACTTGACAACCTTTGACTTGCTCGGTAGTAACTATTCCCCAGCCTTAGTGGGATGGCTTGGTTGTAGTGATGACCGACCAACCTGCCTTGATTATGACTAACTGTGGGACACTAATAGACAAAAAACTTAGATATCAACAATATCCCCCTTTGTCATTAGTGACAAAAACACTTTTTCATGCCTTTTCATTCCTTCAAAAAACACAATACTAAAAAAAATTCAGAATTCAAAACTCCCCCTAGGAGTCTGACTTGGTCTTTCTCCATAAATACTTCACTATATATACAACATATGTATGTACATAATTACATTTCCTTTGTTTGAATATTATGACATTTCCCCCTTTTTTTTGTCACTCTTGTTATCTTTCTCTACTGGGGTCATTGGGGTCAAACCATACTTATCCAAAATGGTTTATGGATTTGTAATATCATAGCTAAAGTATTATCCCAACTTTTCCTTATATATTCAAAAACTTCAAATTTGATTTCTAGCTTAGCGGCTAGATCAATTAGACTCTTGGTAACACTAATAGGTGGATCTTTTTGTGATAGTTCCTTAGCCACTTTCACCTCTTTCTACATTACCTCCAAGTGAGGTATCAAAATTGTTTGAATTGAATCAATTTTGTCCTTATTCTTCCATCATTAGTCATAAGATCGGCTAATCTCCCTTGGGCATGTGTCAACCTGCTAGAGTGAAAAGAGCTTGAACTTGCATCCATGCTCAATGACTATCTTTTTGACTTCAAATCTATCTAAAGCTTCTGAATAATTTGTTGATTCTCCTTTGTAAATAATTTATTATCACATAGTTGATTGTACAAAGAGAGAAAATTCTCTATCACTTCTTCTAAGTTTCTTACCGGATCAGAAAGTGAAACCTAATTCTTAGTAAGCTTTTCTACAATTTTCTCAAGTACCTTGGTCTCAAATTTTCTCTCTGATCTTTGCAAAAGTTTCTCATTTACATCTATGTCATCTGTGTTCACCTTCTGAACAATATGAACCAATTATTCCAAGATAGGTGCCTTCTCATTTAGGTCTTTAAATTAAAATACATCAACAAAGATTTCTTTTATTTCATGCAGTACCTACTTATGTTGATGTTCTCATTTCAATTCTTATTGCTTCCTCTTCCTATTCAATAAGTCCTATAAGATTAGAATCTTCTCATAAGATAAGTGATCACTATCCCATTTTGGAATGACTGTAAATTTGTTAACTATAACTTAAGATATTTTATCCTTCTTCTTCTTATGTGATTTCTTCTTCATTGGCTCTGGTGAGCTGCTACTCGGTTTATGTTCATCTTTCAAAATATTAGTATCACCACTAATTGATATTATCTCCTTTTGACTATTGAGTATCTACTCGGTAGATGCACCATCTCTCTTAACTTTAGTAGATATCAAAGGAGCAACATTAGGTAATTTTACCAATGCTCATATTTCCTCTTCCTCCTTAGGTTATTTTTTCTCCTCGGTCTCAAGAGTCTTGGTCACCTTAGTGACTTCTTCAAGTAATTTGGAGATATCTAGTGTAGACTTATCTACTTGTTCTTCTTTTCTTCTATCTCCTTCTTCATTGTCTTCAAGATTTTCCTCAGTAGGTGAATCTAGAATTAAGAGTGCCTCTCTTCCATGGTCCTTGGCATTCAAACCTTGTTTTACCTCATCAGTGTTTCCTGAACTTTATCTTTCTCCTCATTGTCAACATATTTCTTTAAGTATTCTTCAGTAATGTTAATTATTTCAGCTTCAATATCATCATGTGTCTTATCCTCATTATTATCTCACTCAATTTTCTTAGATGTGCCCTCATATTTATTCTTTTCAACTAATAATCCAAAGATAGTCTTCCATATCCTTTGGGTTTGATACACAACATCTTCTACATCATTCTTTAGTATAGAATAGGCTCTCAATTTAGGAATGAATATATTCCTATATTGATCCATAATTTTTTCTTTCTTCTTCTTTGTTAACTCAGGCATAATTTGAGCTAATGGTCCTTGTATGATTTTCCTTTTTCTCATCATGGCATGCTTCCATCTCTCATCAATTTTATTTGCTAGTTCATCAGGGACTAAATTCCCAATCTCCAAAGGAGTCATCTTATATGATACTAACATGGCATCATAGCTTCTTCTATCTTAGCCTTAACAATTTTGCTTGATTTCTAAAACTTAATAAACTTAAAACCTGACAAACCTGTTGAATTATAGATGTTGTGATAGATTTCATCAACAATGGTAGGGTGTTTGTGCTTTGCAACTTTGAACTTGTTGATATCCTCAATTTTTTCCAACTCTTCATCTTCTTCATCTTTACCCATAACATATTTTCTTCTTGGTTTCCTCTTAGGGTGACTCGACTTAGATTCAGTTTGAACTTGTTTTCTCTTTCCTAAGCTTACCCCTTAAGCATCCTTTACCAACTTCTTCTTAGGTGGCTCGATAAATATTGTAATTTTTGATGCCTTGGTTCTCGGTCGAGATGTGGCAAGAGGAGTAGATTTCTGTTGTGAACTCCTCTTCTTGGCTGGCTTGGAAACCATCACTTTCTTAGCCTTTGTGTTCACTTCCACATCATCACCACTTTCCTCAAAATCACTAGATTGGTCCTCTCCTTGAACTATTGTGATCTGTACTGGTGCATCTTCTTCTTCTTCTTCTTCTCGAAGCATCTTTTCAAGATTCTTCACAATTTTCTTTTTTTTCCTCTCTATTGTTGCATCCTTCAAATTTGAAGGTCTTTGATTTTGCTTCATCATAGGTACCAAATCTCTCGGCATTCCTATCTATTTCCTTGCCAAGTAGAGCTGTGATAGATGCAAATGTTTCATCTATATTTACTTCATAGGGTAATGGCCTTAGCCATGCTACCCTTGGTACTATAATTTGCACAATGGTTGTTATTTGTATCAACTAGAAAGAAAACATCATTATAATGTTTCTCCACTAGTGATACCAAGATTCTTCTCCTTAGTCTCATCTTTTTCTTGAACTCCACAAAGTAATTACCCATTATAGAATCAAAATTCTCTCCTAATTTCTGAATAAACTCATTTATCTAAACTGTTATTGGTCGGTCCTGACTCCATACTGTATGCACCCTAAAATGGTCGCCTAGACTTTGGGCCCCATTTATTATTTTATCAATTTATCAATTTCCTGAATCAATGATTTGGAACATTTTCAATTCAAATCAATTTCCTTGATCAAATTGTAATTAATTCAATTATTCAATTATTTCAATATTTCCTAAGGTTTGATCATTTTTATCTAATAAAATTTATCTTATTTAATTAAAGTAAATTTCTCCCTTTTAATTAAATAAAATTCCTCTTATTTAATTAAATTCAATTTCCCCCATTTAATTAAATAAAATTCTTCTAATTTATTTAATTATAAACAAAACCCCTATTTTAATTAAATAAATAAAAATCCCCAATTAAAGCACATTGTTTGTTGAAAAAGGCAATAAATTAAATTAAAATTAAATAAAATCCCTTTTTTCTTCCTAAGTGGTGGGTTTTTGCCTCTTAATCTCAACCATTGATCAATTATTTTTGCCTCTTAATCTCTACCGTTCACTTTCCTATATAAGGAAACCTCTCCTTCTCATTTGATAATCAAGAAATCATCAATCAATCATCAATCAATCATCAATCATATTAGGTTTTCATAGTATTGTTATGCTGCAGGTTTGGAGAGCAATTTTGGAGGAGGATTTGAGCACTTTGGCTTGGATATTGCAACTTCTCTCTTCTTGTCTTCTTATTCTTCTTGCATTCATGGCTCCTCATGTAGATTAGATTCATGTTTATTTTCATAGATTAATATTGCATTTGTATTTCCTTTCATAGATTTAGCCATGCATTGTTATCATTTAGATTAATTTCCTTTCATGCATTGTTATCATATAG
>MU226547.1:8771615-8829758 GCA_018584345.1 Thuja plicata | reverse complement strand
TATTTCAAGTTCCTTGCCATACTTTGAGAGATGGAAGTTTGAGTTTCATACACAGGTTATCTGCCATAAAAAGCCTATTCAGGTGAAGGTTCACCCACCTTGGTCCTGCAGAGCCAGAAGCGTAGGGAAAGAGGATCATAATTGATCATTCCCGTTAGTTGGCAAAAAATAATTGGATTTCCTATCATTGGATTGGCAAGTTCAAAGGAAATTTAATTCAGTATTTTTGGGCACCAACACTGTGATCCTTATATCTTTCATCTTACATCAAGAACCTTATCTTTAGTTTGATTTGATCAAAATTTATCAACTTGTTGTTTCTCCTCTATCTCATTTCAATTTTGATCACGAGGGGGTAGTACCTATCAAACTTCAATCTTTGATTCAACTTTATCAATTATAACAGTCTTGACTGATATTCTTATCTCTGACATGTCAAATACTTATTTCGGTGTTGACTTTCTCTTTTTCAATTGTGCCTATTTTTGTCCTAATGTGTTCCCGAATCGACCACACGTCTGGGTTGTTTTGTGATCCCAAGTCGACCTCACACTTCAACTACATTCTTTGACTACATGTGTTCCCAACTCGACCACACATTAGTCAAAGAGGGGAAAATGCATGCACTCTAAAATGGTCACCTAGACTTTGGGCCCCATTTATTATTTTATCAATTTATCAATTTCTTGAATCAATACTTTGGAACATTTTCAATTCAAATCAATTTCCTTGATCAAATTGTAATTAATTCAATTATTCAATTATTTCAATATTTCCTAAGGTTTGATCATTTTTATCTAATTGAAAGATTTAATTTTCTTTTTAATTAAATAAAATTTATCTTATTTAATTAAAGTAAATTTCTCCCTTTTAATTAAATAAAATTCCTCGTATTTAATTAAATTCAATTTCCCCCATTTAATTAAATAAAAATTTTCTAATTTATTTAATTATAAAGAAAACCTCTCTTTTAATTAAACAAATAAAAATCCCCACTTAAAGCACATTGTTTGTTGAAAAAGGCAATAAATTAAATTAAAATTAAATTAAATCCCTTTTTTCTTCCTAAGTGGTGGGTTTTTGCCTCTTAATCTCAACCATTGATCAATTCTTTTTTCCTCTTAATCTCTACCGTTCACTTTCCTATATAAGGAAACCTCTCCTTCTCATTTGACAATCAAGAAATCATCAATCAATCAATCATCAATCATATTAGGTTTTCATAGTATTGTTATGCTGCAGGTTTGAAGAGCAATTTTAGAGGAGGATTTGAGCACTTTGGCTTGGATATTGCAACTTCTCTCTTCTTGTCTTCTTTTTCTTGCATCCATGGCTCCTCATGTAGATTAGATTCATGTTTATTTTCATAGATTAATCTTGCATTTGTATTTCTTTTCATATATTTAGCCATGCATTGTTATCATTTAGATTAATTTCCTTTCATGCATTGTTATCATATAGAGTAGATCTAATTTTCATGCATTTGAATCTCTCATTTCATGGTGTACTTACATAGGTACTAACTAGGTCAATCTGAGGACCTCCATTTCACACCTTTGCACTCCATGACTAGAGAGCTATGGATCGATATTTGAGGCCTCATTCTTGAGCAACCTTGGGTGGAATGATTCATAGAAGTGTGTCAATATTTTAGCACACACATACAACATTTCCAATAGTAGTAAAAGTATTTTGTAGATAGAATAATATTGAAAAAAGTAAGGAACCAAACTTACACATAGATTTCTTTGCCTTCCTTATTGCTGATAGGTTCTCAGAAAGTTGAGTCAACTGTAACTCAGCAAGATCATAAGTATGATCCTTCTTTACTATTTTCCATGCCTGATCAAATGCTACACATGGGACACTATCTGATCTACTAGATTGATAGAATTTGTGTGCAATGACTCTAATTCCAAAATTATTTTCTGGATCGGTGATTATAGAAATTAAAATCCCTCGTTTGTTCCACTCAGCCAATGTGAGATTTTCAATATCCTCCTTTCTCTGACAGTGCATTGTACGCTTCCCTTGTACAATGGGATAACTAGTAACTTGGTGAAAATTGTCTTTGGTAATCTTTAGTAGTCCATTTTCCAACTATAATCACATGTCATGTGTTCTTCTCAACACAATCTTGATCCATTCAACCTTAAAGTCACGCGGGAAGTCTAGGTTACAGACTAACCCTTTCTTGGCAATATGTTGATGATCAAAATTTAGAACTTCATTTTCACATAATTTTTCATATGCTTCCCTCAATTCAAAGTCTCTAACTCCTCTAAATTTACACATATAACATGCTCACACATCATGGATCATAAGTACCTTTGGTGGAATCTATGACAGGGATCTCGTAAGATCCCCCTTCATCACAATTTCAGGAATGGCTCAGAAGTTTGGTGGTGCACACGCGTCGCTCCTAACTATTTGAACATTCATCACTTCCTTTTCTTATCTTTTTATGCCAATTGATGAACTAGATGTCATTTCTGCAAGTTAGGGTTTGTGAATAGGTTCTATGTAACTCGACAGCAACTGGTCTACAACCTTTTAATACTATCCGATGATGCACAGGTGGAATCTTTTCAAAATCAGCTCAAATTGCTCTTGAATCACCTTTAGACTTATCTAAAAACTCTAAATCATTGTGTGGAATGAAGAATGAATGCTTGAATTGATTATATACCCTCAAACGGTTGGATTAGGTCTTTAATAATTTCTTCATGGAGTGGTAGGAAGATAACAGTTGTTCTCAGTCCTTAATTAAGTTGCTTGGTTATCACACACCACTCGGTCAGAATAGTGACTCATTCACTAATGAGGCTCGGTCAATTGACGCTCGGTCGACATATCAGATCAGTTGGTATGAAAGCTCAACATGTGCTGATACTGATGCTCATCATAAAATATTCATTGCAACTCTTTTTCTTGATACTTGTGTTAGATCTATCCTAATGCATCTTAAGTTATGCAGATATGGACCTTAATACCTATTATGTTAGGAACTGGTGTAAAATATAGATTTTTCAGAAATTAGTTCCTTACTTACCTTTCTTCTTAATTTAAAGTAGTGTGATCACTTGATCCATTGGATTGGGTGATCTCGCCTTCACTAGATCCACTACTTCTTGCTTCTTCTTTCTTTCTCTATGTCAGATTCATCTGATTCCTTATTTTCTCAACAATAGTTGTCGGGGCTCTGGTCTTACAATCTCTCTTTGTATGACTGATCTTGTGACAACTATAGAAGACCATACTTCCATTCATCCACCTTTTGGATTTACCTCTAAACTGTGTACTTATACAATTTTCTGCAACATGACCATATTCATTACAATAATAAAAACTGTGCTTTGTATTATAATCCCAATTGAATGTGTTACCTTTCCTCAGTGTATTTCCTTGTTTCAAGGATGTCCATTTGGATTTTTCACTAGATCTACAATCTTGGGTTCTATGACCAAATTTCTGACAATTGTAGCAATGTCCTTGGAATCTAGTTGAAGTAGGTGTATTGCTAGTCTTTGACCTGCATTCATGTGCCTAATGTCCATGTTTCTTACAGTTAAAACAATATCCATTGAATTTAGGTCTTGGATTTGACTTACTATTCTTGCTTTGGCATATTTTTTCTGTGTGACTTGGTTTCCCACAATGATAACATGTAGGCTTATTGTTATTTGGCTTTACATTCCTCAGTTCTCCACTCTTTGATGATTCTCCTTCTTCAGTGGAAGACTGGTGCTCAGTAATATCCAAGTCTAGATGTGTCACTATTCCTTCTTGGTGATCTCATAAGTTCCTCAAAGTATCTCTATGCTTCATTTGATTTGTTTAGCCTCTCAATGAGTTATCTTTCAGATCTAAACTCATTTTTTAGCTGATTTTTCTCAGATCTCAGATATGTGATTTCAATTTCTTTTTTTTTTATCTCTTGATTTGGAAATAACAGTTGTGTTAGAGATTTTCCTTGAAGAATCTCAATATAGTATCAATACTTGACTCATAGTTTCCCAACTCTTTATTCATATAAGGAAAAGTTTAATTGATGAGGATTAATCCTTCTTCTTCTTTGAGCTCCATAGACTCAGGAAGGTGTACCTTTTATAGTTTATGACTTCCAAGTAATTTTAATAGTGGATCAATGGTTACACTAATTTTTCTCTTGCCTCTTACTACAATAATTTATAGCACATCTTGCAAATGAATATGACCAATTTAATGCAGAGCTTAAAAAGACAGACCATGAACTTGACAAGGGAAAATAACAGTGAAAAAATGATTCTCATCCTTCTTCTTTTTAGAGTTCTTGACTCAGGAAGGCTAACCTAATGATTCTCTCTTCAAGGAATCAAAAAATTGAATTGTATTCTTTGATACAACTGATTAAGCATATATTTTCTTAATAACAAAAATGTAAATGATTGTTTATATTTAAGATTGATGATGATAACTACTTATCAAAACCCATACCAGTGCCTAATCTTGGGCAAAGATTCAATTGAGATACACATTCATAGAAAATAATTAATTGAAACACATATGAAGCCTAGATAGAGTGCCTTACAAACTATCTTCTCATTCCCACACCCATGTATCAAATTCTCACACTAATATCTAGCCCTCATGAACTACTTATAATATTTAATCCCTCATTGAAAGAAACTTACAAATAATCGTAGAGTTACCTTATAAATAGTACATTTAAAATGCCTTACAGATTAAACATAAAAGAGAATAAACAAAAATACAAGAAGACATCATAGATGTGAAATAGGAAAATCCACTATATTTTATTAATATACTTCTTCAATACATTCAGAGAGATAAAATAGCTTGAAAACTAGACAAACATAAGAAGTCAGCCTCACAATTGTGAATTCGCCATCGTTTACAAAATATTAAAAATTTATATATAGAGAGAGATCACTAGCCATCCTAGAATCCTTAGAGAGAAAGGATCGATGCAACAGGCTTCAAATGGCTAGGCTAAACCTAAAAGTATTAGAAGACAAAATTATAGTTACATATTCAGTCGGTGGAGAAAACACTTGAGTAGATGATTTGATATGATTCCAAATCTTTGGGAGTTGGCACCTTTATCCATAGATATTATGGGTAACCTCTTAAGGTTGTTGTGATGATTACCCTAATACAAGCTAACTTACACTAGTCTTTTTGATGATTACCCTCCCTATGCTCATTAATGAGGTGCAAGGTGTCATTATACTCCTCATCCATCATATCCTAGTCGATCATTTGTGGTTTCTTTATCTTGGGACTAGTGATGTTGTCCAACTATGTAAATTCATCCTCCAAGGTCCAATTAAAAATTTGAATTCTCTATAACTATTCATTTTTCCTATCTCATCTGACATCAGTTATTACCTTGACATCTATGACAAACTTCACAAAGTTTGTATCTACTTTAAAGGCTTCATCCAAGGTCTTATTGAATCTGTCTATGTCCAAGACACTGTCATCTGTTATGAAGGCCTCTTTAATAGGAAATAGAGTGTCAAACTCATTACTCCATTCTTCCACTAATTTGATCTTATCATCTTCTCCCTTAATTGGAGGATTAAATCTGTTGAAATTTGGGCTAAACATATTAATCCTTGCATGTATTTGATCATCTTTTCCTTTAAAGAAAGGCAATGTTGTTCCAATTTTCTCAATTACCTCTCCCACTTGAAAAACAATCTCTAGGAGATTTTTCCTATGTGGTTTAAAAGCTTCTAACCTCTCAAACAATGATCCCCTACTTGAACAAGTGCGAAAATAAGGATCCAAAGTTGTAATATGGATTTTGACTTTTGTCTCTAGGCCAAGTAGCTTACTATAAGCCTTGTGCACCAAGTCAAATTTACCTTTAAGGATATCTATCTTGTGCTACAATATTTTCAATAAGGCTTCTAAAGCCACTTTATTATGATCTTTATCAACTTTCTCTATTACAAGTGGAAAATCTTCTTTGGTCTCTATTTGAGCATCCACAACTTCTTTGGGTGGAGTGGGGATAGCTTTGGGGGCCTCTTGTAGCCTCATTCTTAACTCCTCCACTTTCTCTTTTAGTGACTTGATTTGAATCAATCACTTTTCCCTATCCTTTACCACAACAATTGACTCATCAAAGAGTCTCTTGTATCATTTTGATAGCTGCTCTATTTTTGCCTCATTTAGGCATGCAAAGTGGGTAACAACTTTGGAGATCTCTAAATCTGAATTGTTGTGGATAGACCATATAATATTATCTCCATCCACTTTTTCTTCGATACTAACCAGAGATGGCTTCTATGTTCTTGGGGCTAAAGACCACATTGCTAAAGTTTGAGATATGGGGTCATATCCATGGCCTTTTATCATTTCCCCTACTTGGGTTTCAGAAGACAATTTAGCATTTGGTTGTTTCTTGATTTCGTCAATTATTAATGCAGAAGCCAAATCCCACCCAGGAATAAGTAACATTCCACTAGAATTTACTAGTTGTCTAGCCTCCTTAGGTGTCATGATCTCTATATTAGGATCATAGGCTTGTAGTGATTGCAAACCTTCACCTTGTGTAGAACCACACTTTGTCAATTGTAATTGAGCCCCAACTTCTTGTTGCTTCCTCCAAATCAAGAATTTCTTGAATTCTTCTATCTTAATGAAGGCATCATCACTGAAGAACTCTTCTGGATGGAGCTCTCTCTCATCTTGACATAACTAAAGGGTTAATTCAATTTATTCATGTATATCCTTTTCTAATTTCTTCCCTTCCCTGATTTTCTTCCTGAGCTGGTGGTGTTACTTCATGTCACCGGTGATCAGGTAACTCACTATATCTTTCTTCTTCTCTTGTTTCTTTTTCTGAGATGGCTCCCCTGAGTCTACTCTGTGTTTCTTATTTGGGGGCTCATTAGTTACCTTAGCCTCAGGTACTTGTGTAAGATCCACTTTCATACTATGTTCTGTTGAAAGTGGTTGGTCCATGGGAGGACTATGTACTAAGTAACCTCCCTCACTATCCTCTTCATACTCAGAGGATGAATATTTTTTAGGGCCTCTTTCCTTATCCTCAAGTAGTCCCTTAAGTTTATTGTACATTGTGGTATAAGACTCAATCATTTTGGTGAGTCTTTGTAAATAGGGCACTCCTGGGAAAAAACCTCCAAAGGGGATCCATTTTTTAATCATTTGTTTCTCCAAGCCTATCAAGTCTTGTTTTTTTTTAGCTCTTATTGTTGCTTCCCCATCTTCCAAGGTGTTTCTAATAAGGTCTTCTTCAATATATTCCTCATGCTCCTTGATAGTAGTTATGGTTGGGGTCAAAAAAAATTTTGCACTCTTAATAAAACCTTCTAGGTCTACATACCTATACAAGGCCATGCTCATTCTATACTGACCCAACCACTTGTTCACAACAACCATGGCTCTTTTTCCAATAATAAAGTTAGAAACCTTAAACTTCCTAGGTGTGAAAGTACCCTTTATATGGGGAGCCAAGTGCTCTTTATCCATCCACATTAGCTACCAGATGAACTCCATTATAGATACCATTGGAGGCACATACTGTGGAAGAATGTGTGGGGGCTGGGAACATCCATAAACCCTAATCAAAGTAAAGGTTCTCTCATAGTAAAAATCTCCCCAATTGCGATCTCTTGCCCATTTTACCACATACTAACACGGTCTGAGAAGTTGAAGCACCTTGATTGGCAGCCTTGTTACATTTAGACCTATCAAATTTGAAAGTGGATGCACAATCGAGTTCTGAAAACCATAGTACTCATTTTCATTTGAAGTATAGTTGCAAACCCTAATCCAGAGTTGTACAGGGTTTGGTTGGCCATGGAACTACATCCTTGGTCTTAGATTTTGTGTGTCCATGCTATCAATGTTGAAGTACAATATTAAATGCATTAAAAATAGAATAATGCATTAACTTAGGATTGGCTTTCTTATGGATATGTATAAGGCCTTGATGTATCTTGTCAATGACATACTGAATGTAGTCAAAGTCAGTATTGGCATGTGAGTTATAAATATCCAAGATGACCATCAGAAGATCTGAAGGCAACCTCTCATTGCCCCCATCTATTCTCAACACCCTACATAGTCCATAAGTAATATACTTCATGTAAAAGATAAAATCCTTGTAAAAATATGGTGCACATTAGGCAGGGGAGCTATGTAATTTCTATTTGATCTAGGCACATGAGCCTAGATCAACCTGCTGACAATGGTGGCCTCTTGGACATACTATATCTTCTTAAAATGGAAGCACTTACATGTTAATAATGTTTATCCCTCCTTAGGGGGTATTCTTGACCATAATAATATTGTCCCCTCATTTCTGCATCCTCTCCTACTTTTGAGCCTATTTAGGACCCTGATTGGGCCTCTTCGGACACCATCCATCCCATCTGGAACATTTTCCAGGGGTTCTGACTCCATGGGTCAAGGTCGGCCTCAATTTTGACCCAGGTCCCTCTTTCTAGTTTGAAATTTTTTTGTTTGCCAGGGTTCATTATAAGTTCATTTCCCGCTTTTGGGCCAGCTATTTTGGGTTCCGAAGAGATGAATCTTAAATTATATTTAATATAGGTCCTCTTCTAGGGATATAGGTCTAATTGGAAATTAATTCTCCTATGTAGGATTTTTTAGGAATAGTCCCAAGAGATAACTAAGAGGGGGGGTGAATAAGTTATGTACAAGATTCAATTATTTTTCAATTAAGTACAAAATAACTTTAAATATAAACTCAACAAGATATCACATAATTGAACAACACAATTTTGGTCATGGGGAAAACCAAAATAGGTAAAAACCCTGGTGGGAATTAGCACCCACAAATAATTGTACTAGTTTATAATGATCCTTGTTAGAATATATTGCAACCCTATTAGGAGTTGTTATTTACAATGAAATAAGTACAGAGACCTGGTCAAAGGTCAGACCCTGTTAGGAATATTTTACAGATAACCCTATTAGGGGTGAGGACACACTGTCCAAGAGCTCACTTCTCAGCTCACTTCTCAAATGATGAAGGCTGTAACCTTTTGAAAAAAAAATATACACTATATCTAATAATGAACTATTAAGTAGACTTGTTGTCTTGATCAGTTCCAGTGAATTTTAGTCTTCTTCGGTTTCTTCACATAGATCTTCAATTGTATAACATTCTGCTCTGCTCTGCCTTTTATTTTTCACTTAATTTTTGACACTTAATGATTACATTTGAACTACTATATATATCTTCACTAGGGGTAAGGTCACAATGGATGTAGGAAACACTTCAGCAACTTCCTTGTTGGCTTAACTAATCACACAATCAAAGTTAGGACCACGTAACTCAAACTAAATGGACGCAATGCTTCACAAAGTCAGCTCCACCAAATTAACTCCAACATCAGTATTTTGTTAAAACATGTTTTGCACCTTTGCATAATCATCACTAACTCATACCTAAACATGAATACAAACACGCATATCCCGAAGATAGGCACAACTCAAGAAACAATGTAATTACGTTGGCTCTTCATAGATAATCTCTAGAAACTATAACTGCCATAACTAATTAACATAACTCAACTGAAACATCATATCTAAATCGGCATGAATGCACATAGCATCTAGAACATGTATACACCATGGAAATAAACACGCATAGCTCCAAAACATCTGTACTGATAATTTCATATAGGACATCGCTATATATTATATGTTGTCATCAATGAAAAATATAAAATCAATTATTTGCACATAAGAAAATCTCCAACAGGCTTCTCTAGAATATTGTGCCATAGATTCATATATAAGAAATTTTTCTCCTCTTATTTTCTCTAAGTCATATCAAGCATAATCACAAGTGAATAACTATCAAAGAAGAAAAAAAAAGTGATATTAAGCCAAGATAAGTCAACTAAAGCATCCATTGTTCTACATGTTTTCAAGATTTCAAAGTGTTCAAGTCTTCCTCTCAATCATTCAAGTTCTCCATTGAAGATCAAGGATTCAAGCTTTTAATCCTTTGAAGATATTTGGTTCAAACATTCAAGATTCATCATTCAAGCCCTAGATCTATCCATCATGGTGGTGTGATCTTCCTTCGGTATCCTTTATGTATCCTCAATATTAATTCCTTCTCTCTTCAAGGTGGATTCCAAGCATACAATCATGGGTTTATGGTTTCTAATATTGAGTCCAAGATTTCATATTTACATACTTGTTTGCATTCGAAATACAATTACATATCTATTGAATATCATAGCTTCATTATTAGATTTACTTCTAATACTTGCTAGCATTCTTTATTTCAATTATTTTTTTGAATGTTAATTCCTAAATCTGGGTTTGACTAAGGAAAACCCCTCCTCCCCCCCCCCCCCCCCCCCCCCCAAAAAAAAAAAAAAAAAAAAACCATTTTTCTTGTAGGGATAGGTTTGGAATAGTGAGTTGGAGTGTAGATTTGGATACCCTTTTCAGCAAACTATCGTGATCTAGAAAAAGATTTTTTGTTAGAGATTTTAGGTTAGAATCAGACATCGATTATGACCTAGGTTAGAATCAAAAATTCTAGGTCAAAGGTGACATTGACTTGAGGGTCAAAATCGAAACTATGCCAGATTAGGAAAATATTTCTGGGTTTTGTTTGTCTCTAGGTTTCTCTTCCAGATGTGGTTGTAGATTTTCTAGAAACTTAGTGTAGACCCCCAAAAATAAAATTCTTTAGATCTATAGCATTTTGAGGTTAGTACTTTTCTCCTATTCATTTCAATTATATTTCTTAATCTTTCTAAATCTATCGTACATTCTTTTCTATAAAACATAATCTAAGGTCTTCCTCTTTGCTCTCATTTCCAATAGATTGATTCATTTATGCATTGATCCTTCCTTTGGGGTTAATCAATTTGGATCTTTCCTTTGTGTATTTGAGGTTAAAAGGGAAATATTACTTACCCCTTACATTTCTATAAACATTCTAATTTCAAATGTAACAACATAAATTTACCTTACATTAAAGGCCCCCATCCTATTTCTTATGTTACATTTTGGTGAACCCGCGATAGACAACTCTTTCTTTTTGGTGTTGGATGCTTTGCCTCTTCTCCTTAGAGACTAGCTTTGGCATACATACTAAATTAGTTTTTTTATGCTCTTTCATTTTAAAATATTAAAAAAATCAACATAGTCATAAAAATATAAAAACATTTCTTGCATTTCATTCACTATGAGAATCTTTAAGATGCTTTGGTGTATGGTTATTTTCCTCATTATTATTCTATTAGCATCTCTTTATAGTACTTATGATGTTTATGAAAGTATCATCCATTTCATCATGTTTTTTACTCTTCATGCTTCACTTTCTCATGGTATTATGAGATTAACTAATACTAATCTTCCCACTTTCAAAACTTTCATCAAGGATTTGTGTAGTGGACTTATTGCTCTTTTGGATTATGTGAAGAATTGGGTAGATGATACCCCATTTACTAATCTTTATAATCCTAATCCTATCATTCCTAATCTAGTTCCTAATCCTCCTAATCCTCATCATATCCTTCCTAAACCTATTCCTATTTCTCCATCTTCTATCCCTAGTTCTTCCCACACTTATGATGAGGGTCAAGCTACAGTTCACGATGTAGATGTTCAAGAATTATTTCATTTACCTCCCCCTTCTTATCTAATCCATGATGATATTAAAGGGAAAAACAAAGAAACCTCTTCTAAACCTATCATTCCACCATACACAACATTGTCTCATGAACACCATAATCAATCACCTCCCATAGAATCTTTGCAAGATATGTACACTACCAGATATACTATGGTGGATAAACAAGGCTATAAGGGTTTAGGGCTTGGTGTTAATGAACATGGCATTAAACACCTGATTCATTCATCTCCTAAATAAGATATTCATGGTATAGGCTTCTCACCTTATCAATTCAAGGTGGTTGATCCTAACCATCATCCTCCTCTTCATGTTCTTGCAAAACCTTCCTTAGATCACCCTGATACTCCTCAAGATGTGGCCAAGAAAGTGTATTTCCAGTTAATTAATTCTAAGAAAGAAATATTTAAACCTATGCCAAAAAATGCTCTCTATAAATACAAATGTCCTTTTCACTATAGTAATACACATTTACTTGTTGATTGTGTGCATTTCAAACTATATGTTAGAGAAAGAGCTTCTTTAGGAATTATATCTCATTCCCATGCAATATTACAATTTCTTCATAATTTTGATATAGGGAATTCCCCTCATTCTTCTACAAATTAGACATAAACAAATTCTCCTCTTGTCTCTTAACTAGGGGGCAAGAGATATTTACTTCCAATCTTCTAGGATCCATTATGCTCTTAGAATATATATTTTTTTTGAGTTTAATTGGTTATTTTTTTATATTCTATAATTTTCTATTATGGTACATACTTCCTTCGCTCATAATCATTCATGATATATTTTCTAGGACATTTGTTTTGTAAAGATATCTCTTTGCTATAACATCTCTTGATATAATTAGTATATCCTTTGCTTCCATTCCCGGGGAGCAAGGTATTTTCCTTCTTCCTCTATCTAAGGATCTCCTTTCCTTAGCTTAGTGGCATTTGTCTATTCTACAACATTATTTCCTTATAAATATTTATGTTTTGGGCTATGGATACCCTCTTATATGAGAGGTGATTGTCCTAGGTCATCACCTCTTCTTTATTTTGCAAATTATGTTCTTTATAAACTATGTTAGCACTTGCAGAAAATATTTTGTCTCCATGTTAGTCCCTACCATTTCTGTGATTTTCTTTGGTCTCTTCCATTTAACCCTAAGCCCTTAATGTATTTTCATGTCAATTCAAAGGAAAAACCCTAAGTGTCTTGGCCCCATTTTATTTTGAAGTTACCTTTTTGGGCCACTTAAATTCCCTTTGGGCGTGTGCTTTTATTTTCTTCCCATGTGGTTGCCAGGTCTCATGATTTGACTCGAGGTTAGTGTTTTGTCTCTTGAATCTGAGTTTTCTCAGTCGTTGAATCACCAAATGAAACCGAGGTAAGGAGGAGGGTTAGATTGTGGTTTGGCTAGTAAATAATGGAAGTTAAAGGTCATGCAGGTTCATCAAATCTTGTGGTTTTCATTATGCCTTAATGCAAAGGATGCAATGGCTTTACCTTCAACACAAAATGATGTGCTACCATGTGTCCAAGTGGGCCCAAGAGGTGATCATAAGGCAATAGTTAAATGGTGAGCATGTTAGTGTTGATTTGACAGTTGTCATTATCCCTTTATGAGAAATATGTAGAAAAGTTATATTCAAGGGAAAGTGAGAGTGTGCCACGTATCCTTTGTGGGCCTAGGTATGATGTACTTGGTCACTGAGTCTCATAAAAAGTTTATGGTTTGTATCAAAGGTTGTGAGACTTGGCAAGGACCATCAAATGCAAGGTTGGAGTTGATCAATGGTGGTCGGGTGATCTCCTGATAAATGTTGAAAGGTCAAAGTCATTCAACAATCATGAGACTAGGCTTTAGTTTCCAGGTCACCAGATGTTGAGCAAGTGTTTAATGTGATTTAGAAGTGTCTTAGTCACCTAGTCTTGTGAACAAACCAAAGTTAATGAAATATTCTTGCGACTTAGAGACTAAAGGGAGGTGATAACCCAAAGTTGAAGGCAGGTTAAGTTACAGTTCCTGGGTAAAGGCCAAGAACATTAGTGGTTGTGTTTTAAAGCAAGGGTCAGGTTTAAATATGGGTCATTGATCCAATTTTCCATTCCATTTGTGACCATTTGTTTTCAAATTTGAATATCTTCCTCATAATGGTGATGGCATGTTTTCCAATTTGCAGGACAGGGTAGATGGCTCCGCCGTTTCTTTTCAGCTTAGAGTAATGGTGATTTGAGAGGCCTTCATGGTTGTTGCTAGTTTACAGGTCTCTCCAGACACATTGATTAAAAAAATGACCAATTATTTGTAGGGTGTGGTGAGGGTTATGATTATATTTGTTTCAATATCGACAAAGGGATTGATTCGACGATTTCCCAGATTGCTCCAGCATGTGGATTTGACAGAAGATAAATCTTTTGTATGATCTTCTAAAGAAAGATTGATTGGCAGAGATGACTGCATTAATTGTGTGATAGGTGGTTATTGAAACCCTTTCCTAGGGTTTCCATATTTTTATTTATTCCTTGTTTCTCTCTATTGTAAGGGTTCAAAATTTTTGGTTTCCAAGCTTTGTTCTAGTGGGATATAGCAGACTATATTAGCACTGTATGTAATTTTAATAGAAATTTCTTTTAGTATTTTACAGGTTATTAAAGTGGTTTTGTTCTCATATCAGATTGAAACATGTACATGATTCATTATGCTTAATATAATTATTCCAAGTTTCAAGTCTCTCCTTGGTGTCAATCTTATGAATTTTGGGTATTCTGATCCACTGCATAGGGTTACCTGTGTATATGTACTGATCTTTAGTTCTTGATTTAGGATCAAGTGAAACATACTTCAGATAGGGCATAAATTTGTCTTGATTTGTCTATAGAGGGATCTTACAAGTAGTGGATGGGATGGATTAATTGTGGTTATGGCTTTGGATATTTGACATTAGTTGGTTCATGTTTCTGTATTTTTTTTTGAGATATGCCCAATGGATAATGACACTGATCAAGGATTAGTACATCCTATTGAGATACATGTTTTATTTAGTTCTTGGGGATATTATGGATCTTAATATATCAATACCATTTTTAATCTTTAACTATCTTGTGGTTGATAGTTGGGAAGTCATACTTGGTAATAGAGAGTCAATGAATGCATGGTTAGTATTTAGTACTTTCTTACCATGATTTATTATTCAATCTAGAGTGAAAAATAGTTGAAAGGAGTTATACAGTTATCTGGATTAAGTGTACCCACCTTGGTTTTGTAGAGCCAGAAGTAGAAGAGGGCAGTCTTGACCCTATAGTTGGTCTAGTAATCTTATAGAGCTTTCATACTTGGAATTAACCACTCCTAACATCAGTCTTAAGATATATTGGTTTCTTTCATAGCATAACAGTTTCAAACACCAACAAGATGGTGACTCTACTGGGGATAGATTATAAAATAGTGTCCTAAGTAGCTAGTAAGTTGACCGTTGGAAGTATAGAGTACCTTGTAATTTGTGATCATTGTTCTTGTCAGTAAGTGTTGTATTTTCCAAAGAGAAGTTGGGTGGCGACTCTAAGTTTTCTCTGCAACAGTGTCGGTTAACATTTTTCAATCTATACACACTTACCTGTTATGATTCATAGGAACACAAGAGCTTGGGTGAAGAGACATCCTAAAGAAAGAATGGAGGAAGAAGTTCCAACTACCTCTAAGGCTGGTCGCCCAAGAAGAGGAAAGAAAAATAGAACTGTCCCTCAGAATGAGAGACAAGTGGAAAATACAAGATTTGAGGAACTAATCTAGAGAAATCAGGAGGGAAATGCATCAGAATATGAAGAGGCCATTGATTTGGGATTGGGTTATTTTGAAGATTATCACTCACCTAGTGAGAAAGAAATTGCAGAATCTGATACTACTCTTCCTGATTCTGATAGTGTAGCAGAAGAAATTACAGAACTAGATAGAAGAATTCATGACCAGATGGCCATCAGACAGAGAAGAGAGAAGGAAAGAGAAGCAAAGATTAAACATGACCAAGTTTTTCTTGATCAAAGGAGGCAAAAATTGCAAAGATTAGAAGAAATGAATCAGGCTGAGGAACCTGAACAAGTTGAAGAGGAACCTGTCATTCAACCCATTCTTACTACCCAGAGACCAAGAGATAAGGGTAAGAAAAAGGCAATAGGTGTTCAAATAAGTGAGCCTATGAATCCCACAAGACCATCAGATCAGATGTCTAAGTTAGATGTTGATCTAGAAAAGATTAGATTGGAAAAAGAGATCATAGCTAAGGAGCTTGAGAAGCCCGAGTTGGAAGTTGCTTCTCTAGAGATGAAGAAGAAGATGGATTTTCTCAGACACACTTCTAGGCCTGTTGATGCTAAAGCAGCTACAACATCACATGCCAGGGCATCTGCTTCTCAAGAAGATAATCCTTTTACAAGAAGACCAACTCATGCAATATGCTTCCAAGAATGCAAAATTATCCATATAATACCCAATGGAAAGATGGGAAACCTATTTTCCCATAGAGAAATGATAAGCCCACTGGTAATACTCTTGATCCTTTAAAAAGAAATTATGTTAACACATGTGATGACCTTTCATGGTGCACTGCTTGCCAATCCCCACATAAACTTGAATATTGTGCATTTTCTTTGAAGATATCTGCAAGAGAGGCACAACAAGAAAAAGAGGAAGAGGATGAATTATATGATGATAGCGGTTGTACAATGAATTCTAAATTTCTAGGAGACGAAGAGGAATCTGATGAGGAAGAAGAAACAATTGATGACATAAGATGTAATGCCATCAAGGGTAGTGAATCTTTTCTAGCAAGAAGGCCATCAGATGAAGAAATTGCATAGATTACTACACACATGGTTGCTCAAGTAAGGAGTAACTACCATTTGAGAAATAGAATAGTGGGAGATACTGATGGTAGACCTTCTAGTATTTTTATTAGATAGGCAGGAAAAAATACTGAGGAAGTACTAGGGAAGCAAAAACATGTTGAAGATATCAAGAAAACAAAGATCAATAAAAGGGGAAAGCCTACTGATCTAGTTGTTGTCCATAAGGTGAAAATAAAGACACCTGAGATAAATGTTCCATCCTCTCAAGGAAAAAATAGAAAAATGAGCCAACCCCTGCTACTCAAGTCAAAAATGATAATGATATAGCTTTAAAGAAAAACATTTCTAATTTGAAATTTACTCCAGTTGTTGTCACAAATAAAATTCAAGGTTCCACTCTTGGAGAGGATGAGGATTGAGGAACACAAAGGAAAAAGTTTAACATGGGTGAGTAGCATTTCTTCCACAAAGATGCATGAGTAGGAGGAAGTAAAAGAAATGTGAAAATCAAAGGATAAGACTGATAACAAAGCAAAGGAATTAGAGGTGATTGTTTCAATGATCCCTAAAGTTTTCTTAAGTACTAATCCCATGAATACTCTTTTAGGAGTTGTAGACCCATTTTTCTTAACTTTGGTTATAAATGGTAAAAGATTAAGGAATTGTATGATAGATTCTGGGGCATCAAGTCATGTCATGCCAGCATAAATTATGAGATTCTTAGGATTTCAAGTTGATTCTCCTCATGGAAGATGTCAAGGGATGAATTCTAGAGAATTACCTGTCATAGGTACTATTGAGGCTATGCCTTATAGACTTGCGACATGCCCTGAAAAGGTACTAACCATGAGTGTTTTAGTGGTGGACATTCCTCCTGAGTATGGAATGCTTTTATCAAGAAAGTGGAGTGCTTCAATGGGAGAGATTATTCAGTGTAATCTCTCTTTTTCAACTTTTGATATTGATGGTCAAAGTGTTAAGGTATCCAGAGAAACAAGGGTTCCTCACATGATTGAGGAAATAGATGAGAACAATATGAATTATTTTGTGGACACTAATATTGGATCCTTCCAAGTCCAAGATGGGAAGGATGGGGTAAAGGATCAGCTTGTATTACTCTCTGTAGAGAAGGATAGTCTGGCAGATAGTAATGAATTATGTACCATGTACTTTGATGGTACAAGCTCAAAAGAAGAAGCAGGTGTAGGAGTCATGTTGATAGCTCCCAGGGTAAGACCTACAAGTTCTCATTCTCTTTGTTATTCACATGTACAAATAATGTTACTGAGTATGAGGCCTTGTTGATAGGGATAAGATTAGTTGAAAGACATAACATAAAGAGTCTCAAAGTTATTGGTGACTCTGAGTTAGTGATCTCTCAGATAAGGTCTAAGTATGCTTCAAAAAATTAGAGGCTAAAATAGTACAGAAAATGTTGTGTGGGGTGAGATAGAGAATTTTGATGCCTTTGGCATTGATTGGATGGATAGGAATAAAAACAAGATGGCCGACTTGTTGGCTAATATTGCTCTATGGCAAAAGGATATTACCTTTGTAGGAATTTCAAAGATTGAGGTTCAATACAGGCCCTCTATCCAAGATAATGTTAAAAGTTGGCAGGTTTTTGAAGATGATTTAGATATTTTGAGATTTCTACATTGTGAATTAGACTTAGAAAATAAAGAAATGGATTTTAGTGGGTTTGTAGAGACTGTGGACGGTAAAGATACTATTTTTGGCAAGGAGGTCATACAACTGAAATCAAATAGAGTTTCCAAGGGGTTGGTTGTGCTAGAGAAAGCATTTGACAATAAGGACAGGTCCTATTATGCAAGGACCGTGAACAATCCAAAGAACTTGGAAGAAATAAATGTTGGGACAAATGAAGCTCTTAAGTGGGTATGCATTGGTAGGAAGTTGTCCACTAAAGTCAGAGAGATGTTGGTCAATCTCCTAAAAAAATATAAAGATGTCTTTGCATGGTCTTATGATGACCTAAAGGCATACATGGAGCACCTTTTCCAACATGAGATTCCTTTAAAATAAGGCATGAAGCCTTTTAGATAGAAATTAAGACCTATTAATCCCACCCTAGCTCCCAAGATGCAAGAAGAATTGAAAAAAATGAGGGATGCTGGAATAATCAAGCCAATAAGGCATTCAACATGGGTATCAAATTTGGTACCAAAAAGAAAGAAAAATGGTGATATTAGAATTTGTGTAGACTTCAGGAATTTGAATATTAATTCATTAAAAGATAACTATGGGTTACCTAATATGGAAGCTATGTTACAAAGGGTCACTGGATCAGAATTGATGTCTATGTTGGATGGATTTTTAGGGTACAATCAGGTTATGGTTAAGGAATTAGAGCAATTTAAGACTACATTCACCACACTATGGGCACTTATGTATATGTCAGAATTCCCTTTGGATTAACAAATGCTGGAGAAACATTTCAAAGAGCCATGGGTGTAGCATTCACTAATTTTATAAATGATTTTCTAGTAGTATACCAAGATGATCTTACTGCCTATTCAGAAAAAGAGGAGCAACATTATGGTCATCTTGAGAATCTCTTTGTGAGAGCAGTGGAATATGGGGTTTCTTTTAACCCAAAGAATCATGTTTTTGGTGTGACAGAGGGAAAGCTTCTAGGGCACATTGTGTCTAGAGATGGAGTGAGAATTGATCGTGAAGAGATAGATATAATTGACAAGATCCCTCAGCCTAAGAATGTAAAGGGCATTTAGTCTTTCTTTGGGAAGATAAATTTATTAAGGAGATTTTTTACTAATTTTGCTGAAACTAGTATTCCAATTTCAAGGATGATGAAGAAGGGAGCCAAAGTAGAGTGGAATCAAGAAGCGTGCAAGGATTTTTCTAGTATCAAACATACTATTAAGGATACTCCTGCCCTTAGGACACCAGATTATGGTAAACCTTTGCAAATATTCACCTTTGCTTCATATAATACTATTGCTACAGTGTTACTACAAAAGAATTCAGAGGGCTTTGAGCAGCCCATTTCCTTTTTCAGTAAGTCTTTACAAGTAGCAGAATTGAAATATGATATCATGGAAAAACAAGCTTATGCACTAGTTAAATCTGTTAAGGCTTTTAGGTATTATTTGGTAGGAGCAGTTATGATTTCTTATGTACCTAGTGTTGTTGTTAAGGATATTTTAGCCCAACAAGAAGTGTTAGGAAGGAGGTGTAGATGGATCAACAAAATTTAGGAGTTTAATATTGATATACATATCACAAAGCTGGTTAGGGGTATGGGACTTGGAAGGCTCATGGCCCAAAGAAATTTGGATGCCAATCATATAAACATATTGGAGGAAGACCAAAGACCCTTTATTTGTTATATGGATTGTTGTGAATGGTATAAGGACATTCTTGGATATTTGCAAAAGATGGTGTTACCCCCTCACATGGATGAAAATAGGAAAAGGATAGTTAAATTGATGTTTGTTAAATATGCTATAATTCATGGACAGTTGTGGTGGATGAGCAATGATGGGGTATTGCTCAAGTGTGTTGACTATGGTGAGTCCAAAAGCTTTATGGAACAAATGCATAGTGGTGCTTGTGGAGGCCATTACATGGCTAAAACTACTGCACACAAGATTCTTAGATTTGGCTTTTGGAGGCCAACTATTTTCAAGGATGCTCACAATTATGTTAAGAAATGTGATGCCTGCCAGAGATTTGTAGGAAATCTTAAATTTGGGGTAAGTTTTCCCTTGGGGCATGTTGTAGTTGAAGCACCTTTTTAGAAATGGGGAATGGATTTCATTGGTGAGATTGAAAACAAGTCAAGTGGAGGCCATTCTTGGATTTTAGTAGCTATTGATTATTGTACTAAATGGGTTGAAGAAACTCCCATTAAAATACTAGTAAAACTGTGGTTGATTTCATGTTAAAAAGAATTTTGACCAGATTTGGATGCCCTGAGAGTATTGTGGTAGATAATGCAATGTGTTTTGGATCAGGAGAGTTTAGTTCCTTCTGCCAGTAATGTGGGATCCAAATATCTTACTCATCCCCATATCATCCATAAGGGAATGACCAAGCTAAGTCTAGTAATAAAATTTTGATCAAAATACTTAAAAGAATGTTAGACAAAAACAAGAGAGCCTGGGATTGAAAGTTGCAATTGGCACTATGGGCTGATAGAGTAATAGACAAGAAAGAAATTGGTTGTGCACCTTTTGATTTTGTATATGGAATTCATGCTAGATTGCCTCAAAACAATCTTTTGCAAATGTACAAGTTTTTCCAAGAGTATGATGAGGAAATGGATGATGATATGAGAATCAATATGGATGACTTGATACAACTTGATGAATCAAGAAGGGATGCACATGAAAAGAATATGAAAAAATAGTTTCAATATAAGAACCTGTTTGATAAAAGAACAACTATCAGGAGCTTTGAAGCTGATGATTTGGTCCTAATGTAATGCCAGACTTGAAGATAAAGGTAAACATGGTAAATTTGACCCTATCTGGATTGGACCATACATTATTGATAGTAAATGGGGTGTAGATTCTTATATTCTAAAATATTTTCTTGGAAATGTTCTATAATTGCCAATTCATGGACAATTCTTGAAGTTTTACTTCTCTTGATGTCTCAAATCCATGAACAGTAGTTTTAGGAGTAGGTTTCTTTTTTGTTGTTTCTTGTTTTCTGTCATAGGATAGGTTTTTCCTATAGGTGGTCTTCTATTTCCAGAGATCTATGGTTATTTCCCAAAGCTTTCATTTAGCCATCCTCAGTCAGAACCACTATTAGCACTTGTAGAAAATATTTTGTCTCCATGTTAGTCCCTACCATTTCTATTATTTTCTTTGGTCTCTACGATTGAACCATAAGCCCTTAATGTATTTTCATGTCAATTCAAAGGAAAAACCCTAAGTGTCTTGGCCCCATTCTATTTTGAAGTTACCTTTTTAGGCCACTTAAATTCCCTTTGGGCATGTGCTTTATTTTCTTCCCATGTGGTTGCCAGGTCTCATGATTTGACCCCAGGTTAGTGTTTCCTCCTGACTTCAAGTTTTCTTAGTTACTGAATCGCCAAATGAAACTGAGGTTAAGAGGAGGGTCAGCTTGTGGTTTGGTTAATGAATAATGGAAGTTAAAGGTCATGCAGGTTGATCAAATCTTGTGGTTTTCGTTATGCCTTAATGCAAAGGATGCAGTGGCTTTACCTTCAAGGATAAATGACATGCTATCATGTGTCCAAGTGGGCACGAGAGGTGATTGTAAGGCAGTAGTTAAATGGTGAGCATGTCAGTGTTGATTCAATAGTTGTCGTTATTCCTTTATGATAAAGATACAGTGAAGTTATGTTCAAGGGAAAGCGAGAGTGTGTCATGTGTCCTTAGTGGGCCCAAGTATGATGTACTTGGTTGTTGAGTCTCATAAAAAATTTAGGGTTTGTATCAAAGGTTGTGAGACCTGGTGAGGACCATCAGATGCAAGGTTGAAGATGATCAATGTTGGTGGGGTGATCTCGTGATAAATGTTGAAAGGTCAAAGTCATTCAGTGATCATGAGACTAGGCTTTAGTTAGGAGGTCTCTAGATGTTGAGAAAGGGTTTAATGTGAGTTAGAAGTGGCTTAGTCACACATTCTCATGAACAAACCATAGTTAATGAAATATTCTTGTGACTTAGAGACTAAAATGGAGGTGATAACCTAGAGTTGAAAGCAGGTTAAGTTACAGTTCCTAGGTAAAGGCCAAGCACATTAGTGACTGTGTTTTAAAGTGAGGATCAGGTTTAAATTTGGGTCATTGATCTGGTTTTCCATGTCATTTGTTTTCAAATTTGAATATCTTACTTAGAATGGCGATGGCATGTTTTCCAATTTGCAGGACAGGGTAGATGGCTCTGCCGTTACTTTTTAGCTCAGATTAATGGTGATTTGAGAGGCCTTCATGGTTGTTGCTAGTTTCCAGGTCTCTCTAGACACATTAATGAAAGAAATGAACAATTTTTTGTAGGGTGTGGTGAGGGTTATGATTAGATTTGTTTCAATATCGGCAAACAGACTGATTTAACCATTTCCTAGATTGCTCCAGTATGTGGATTTGACAGAAGATAAATCTTTTTTATGATCTTCTGAAGAAAGATTGATTGACAGAGATGACTACATTAATTGTGTGATAGGTGGTTGTTGAAACCCTTTCCTAGGGTTTCCATCTTTCTATTTGTGCCTTGTTTCTCTTTGTTGTAAGGTTTTGAAATTTTTGGTTTCCAAGCTTTGTTCTAGTGGGATATAGCATACTATATTAGCACTGCATGTAAATTGAATAGAAAGTTCCTGTAGTCTTTTGCAGGTTATTGAAGTGGTTTTTTCTCATATCAGATTGAAACATGTACATGATTCATTATGCTTAATATAATTATTCCAAGTTTCAAGTCTCTCCTTGGTGTCAATCTTATGAATTTTGGGTTTTCTGATCCACTGCATAGGGTTGGTTACCTGTGTATATGTACTAATCTTTAGTTCTTGATTTAGGATCAAGTGAAACATACTTCAAATAGGGCATAAATTCATCTTGATTTGTCTATAGAGGGATCTTACAATTTGTGGATGGTTTGGAGTAGTTGTGTTTATGGATTTGGATCTTTGACATTAGTTGGTTCATGTTTCTGTATCTATTTTTCATATCTTCCCAATGGATAATGGCATTAATCAAGGACTAGTACATCCTATTGAGATACATGTTTGACTTATTTCTGGCCTATATTCTGCATCTTAATATATCAATACCGTTTTCAAGCTTTAACTATCTTGTGGTTGATAGTTGTGAAGTCATACTTGGTAATAGAGAGTCAATGAATGCCTAGTTAGTATTTAGTACTTTCTTACCATGATTTGTTGTTCAATCCAGAGTGAAAAATATTTGCAAGGAGTTATATAGTTATCTGGATTAGGTGTACCCACCTTGGTTTTGTAGAGCCAGAAGAAGAAGAGGGCAGTCTTGACCCTATAGTTGGTCCAGTTATCTTATAGAGCTTTCATACTTGGAATTAACCACTCCTAACATCACTCTTAAGATATATTGGTTTCTTTCATAGCATAATAGTTTCAAACACCAACAAACTCTTTCCCTTGATTTGTGTTATAGTTTGATTCGTTCATTGTCAGATTCATCTTCCTCTTGATTGCAGGGGGCTTGATGATCGAATCTTTGGTTCCTCTTTTCTTTAGAACATGATATTTTATCCTAAGCACTCCTCTATGGTAGGGGTGTGGATGATAAGATCTCTTCCTCTTTGAGGATCCTTTTTCCATATGTGAAATATCCTTTTCACAATTATCTATGCTCTTAAAGGTAAGAGTCAATATTATTTGCTAAGGATATAGTGTATATTGTTGTTAAACTGGATATCTCCTTACCTTGTGAAGTAGGTACCCTTTTTCTCTGCCTTATCCTACCTAGTGGGTAGTCATGATAAGGAGGGGGGAATATATAGGGTCTCCCTTATAGTATAGTTTATATTTTATAACATGATAAATCCTTGGAAGATAACACACATAATTTGCTAAATCCTTAAGAGACACGCATTTTTAGTTTTATTTTTATTTTTTGCTAAATCATTGGAAGGTAATGCACATAAGTTGCTAAATCCTGAAGAGATTTGCATTTTAAAATATTCTAAATCCTCAGAAGGTAACGCACATAAGTTTCTAAATCCTAAAGAGATACGCATTTTACAATATGCTAAATCCTTGGAAGGTAACGCACATAAGTTGCTAAATCTTGTAAAGACACTCATTTTATATTCTATAGTGATATAAGAATGTGGATCTATGGGTATCCCAAAAGCCATCAAAAGATGCATTACAATTACAAAGCACAGTTTATGGGTGAACCTGTTAGTCTCTCCCTCCTTGGTGATTCATGGTAAGGTGGGCATCTTACTAGGCGAGGTAATCACTTTCTCTTTCCTCTATTTCACTTTCATGCTAGTAGGATTAGATCATGAAGCTATGTTATCTATAGTGTTGCTTTTGTCTTGCTTATATAAGCATGTATGTTTTCTATGATTAATTTCTCTTTTCTTCCATATCTTTGTGCATGTATGTTGAGTTAGAATCCTTGGTTTAGGGTCTCATGTCCTTGACTAGGTGATGTTCTACCTCATTGTGATCCACAAGAGTCTTTCTTATAACTTTACCATGAGTATGTTCGATTTCCATACTCCCGCTAAAGTGGGGGCTTAATGTATTGTCTTAAAATGGAAGCACTTCCATGTTAAGAATGTTTAACCCTCCTTAGAGGGTGCTTTTTACCATCATCATATTGTCCCCTTTTTTCTGCACCCTCTCCTACTTCTCTGCATGTTTAGGACCCTAATTGGGCCTCTCCAGACACCATCCATCCCATCTAGCACATTTTCTAGGGGTTTTGAATCTCTGAATCAAGGTCAACCTCAATTTCAACCCAGGTCCCCCTTTCCAATTTGAAAGTTTTTCGACTGTCGGGGGTCATTAAACATTCATTTTCCACTTCCAGGTCGGTTGTTTTGGGTTTCAAAGTGACGAATCTTAAATTATATTTAATATAGGTCCTCTTCTAGGGATATAGGTCTAATTGGAATTTAATTCTCCTATGTAGGACTCTCTAAAATATTGTTCCCTAGATTCATATATAAGGAATTTTTCTCCTCTCATTTTCTCTAAGTCATATCAAGCATAATCACAAGCGAATAACTATCAAAGAAGAAAAAAAGAGTGATATTAAGCCAAGATAAGTTTATTTAAGTATCCATTTTTCTACATGTTTTCAAGCTTTCAAAGTGTTCAAGTCTTCTTCTCAAGCATTCAAGTTCTCCATTGAAGATCAATGATTCAAGATTTCAAGCCTTTGAAGGGATTTGGTTCAAACATTCAAGATTTATCATTCAAGCCCTAGATCTATCTATCATGGTGGTGTGATCTTCCTTCAAGACCCTTTGTGCATCCTCAATATTCATTCATTCTCTCTTCAAGGTGGATTCCAAGCATACAATCATGGAGGTTTATTGTTTCTAATATTAAGTCCAAGCTTTCATATTTACATACTTGTTTACATTCAAAATACAATTTCATATCTATTGAATACCATAGCTTCATTATTAGATTTACTTCTACTACTTGCTAGCATTCTTCAGATCTGTAGCATTTTTAGGTTAGTACTTTTCTCCTATTCATTTCAATTAAAGTTCTTAATCTTTCTAAATCTATCACACATTCTTTTCTATAAAATGAAATCTAAGGTCGTCCTCTTTGCTCTCATTTCCAATAGATTGATTCATTTATTCATTGATCCTTCCTTTGGGGTTAATCAATTTGGATCCTTCCTTTTTGTATTTGAGGTTAAAAGGAACATCTTACTTACCCCTTACATTTAAATAACCATTCTAATTTCAAATGTAACAACACAACTTTACCTTACATTAAAGGTCCCCATCCTATTTCTTATGTTACACATACTTATTATGTATCTTGGTTATATCAATCTCTGTGGTACATGGATGGTATATTCCAAATGCTTTCATGAAGGAAGACCTATCCAAGGTCACTAAAGTTGTCTCATTGCTTTTCTTGATAATTCTAGAAGTAGAATCATACCTTCTATCTAGCTCAATTAAAAGGTCTACATCTACGAAGACATCTGGGACCATCAGTTTAGCTAGAACTAAGGTCCAAGGGTTTGATATGGAAATTTTTTTATCCTTATTATTATAAAATTAATTGAATAAATGGTAACCAGAATTCTTGGAAGTATTTGGATCTCTATATTTTGACATGTCATCAGAGAAAAGTTTATCATTTACCTTTTTGTTTTGGTTGGTCCCAGGTAGCAGAGCCACAAATTCATCAGAGTAGTTCCTCTTTCCTTTCTTATAATCCTCTGCAACTTTACTTGCCCCACTGGTTGAAGCCCCACTCGGTCTAGCTTGACTCATCTTTTCTAATATTTACTGAATAATTCTTCACTCAAACATAAGCTTTTCCTTATAATTTTCTCTGAAACTCAAACAATTTCTCAGCTCTGAATCCTCTGAAAATTATGTAAATTCTCTTCTCTATACTCTGAAAACTTGTAATTAGAAATATACAAAGGCTATGCCTATTTATCATTTGAACATTGAATGCACCAGTCTAATCGAGAACCTGGAAACTATTTCTCAATCACTTCTGCCATAACTTTCCATGCCTTGACATCAATTATTTCCTAGCCATGGCACCTAAATTTGACAGGTAATCAACTTTGAAAATCCCAATTGGAAGAGTCATGAGTGTTTTTTTTCATTTTTAAATCCTTTTTTTATGCAAAAAGGCTCGACATGATATCTTATTGGCTAGTTTTTCTTTCTTTTCACAACTCATTGGATTACTTGTACTGTGTCAGAATCTTTTGTCTTTAATAGGCCCTGGCTTTTTATAATATTTCTTTGATAAGGCACGAGATAAAACCCTTAATGTTTTACCATACTTAGACGATGATTTATCTGGCGATCACGCAACTTCTCTATCTCCAAGTCACTAAAATTTTTCTTTGAATCAGGTTACATCATGAGATCTAGCGCTAGCCACACAATCATTTCTTCATCAACAGTCATCTCCAAGTCGCTAGACAATTTTCTTAACTCTGATTCTATTCTGAGCTTACACGATGGAAAACCATTTTAACCTAACTTAGCATCTGGTTCACTTTTTAACACTGAATAACTTGTTCCTTCTAATCTCTAAATTGGTAGATAAACTTTACTAGGCTTTAGTTTGACCATGGTTCAAATCTAGAGATTGCATGACTAAGCTATCTCTGAATCTCTAAATATTTATCTTAACCCAAGTTTCATCTAGACACTTGACACTAACCATTCATCTGACATGAGATCTATGATCCTCACTGAGTTGCTAAAAGTTCTTCTGAACCTCAGGTTCATTCAGAGATAGCTATTTCTCTATAAATAGCGAGTGTAACATAATTGTAAGTATGGTGAAATATACAACTATGAGGAAGACTTCTCATTTTGTCTGAGTTTTTAAGCTTTTAGTCTTTGAATGTATTGAAGCATTAGCATATTAATAAAATACAGTGCAGTTTCCTATTCTATATTTGTGTTGTCTTCTTATATTTATGTTTATGCTCTTATATGTTTAATTTGTAAGGAATCTTAAACATACCAGTTATAAGGTAACTATGCAATTGCTTATAAGTTTCTTTCAAGGAGGGAGTAATTCTTGTGAGTGATTCCAGAGGGTTAAACATTAGTGTGAGGATTTGATAACAGGGGTGTGGGAGTGAAAAGGTAGTTTGTAAGGCACTCTATTTAAATTGCATGTTGTATTTTAATTAATTATTTTGATGTGGATCTATATCTCATTTGACTCTTTGCCCAAGAATAAGGCACTGTTCTAGGGTTTAAGTAGCAGTTATTCATCATCAACATCAAGATAAACAAATATTTACTTTAGCGTTATAAACAATATACATGCTTAAGTAGTTGTATCTGAGAATAAAATTCAGCTTGTTGATTCTTTAAGAGAAAGAATCATCTAGGTTAGCCTTCCTAAGTCAAAGAACTCTAAAAAGAAGAAGGATGAGAGTCCTTATTTCATTGATTTTTTTCTATTTTCATGTTCATGGTTTGGCTTATTAGGATATGTGTCAAATTGATCATGGTAATCATCTTATTCCATTAGTTGATACGGTAAAATTCAATAGGTAAATCAATCATCCACTATTATAATTAATGAGAAGTAGTAATGTTTTTAAGGCACACCCGCCTGAGTTTGTGGAGCTCAAAGTAGAAGGAGGATTTATCCTCATCAATTAGACTTTATCTTTATCCCAATACAATACCAAATGATATTGGGGAGAAACTCCCAAAGTTTTCAGGAAATAATGTTACTTCTTGTGAAGTACACTTAAGTAAATTTATTGATATCATAGATGACATAAACATTAATCATGAAGATGTCTTGATGAAAATTTTTGTTCAATCCTTAGTTGAAGATGTTAGGGAATGGTTTAGAGGTCTATCTAATGGTTTTGTGGCATCTATGGATGAATTGATATATTTATTTAAAGATCAGTATGGTGATAAAACAAATGAGGGATTCTTGTTAAATGAATTTAATAATATAAAGAAAAATTTCAATGAGGAAGTTACAAAATTCAATACAAGGTTCCAGAGAGCTATGCATAAGATTTTCCAAAAGATAAAACTTGATTAAAAGGTATGTCTTGCTACATATTTGAATGCTTTTGATTCTAAAATTGGATATTCTCTTAGAGACAAGAATCCAAGAAGTCTTGTTGATGTATACAAGACAATGGTTAATATAGAAATGAATAAAAGAGTATCAGGAAAATTGGGTAGAAGGGATGATGGACGGTTCAGTAGGAGAAATAAAAAAGAGCCAGAATACAAAGCTTATAAAGCTCCACAAAATAATAGACCATCCTACAATAGTTGTAAACCACAAAATACGGTGCAAAATCACCCATGTGGTACCAAATTCAAACATGGTAAACCTATTATCCCACCAAGAAAAGACAAGCCTGATAATAAGACTCTTGACCCTTTGCATAAAATTTTTGTTAACATGTGAAATGATGCTTATTGGTGTGAAGCTTGCCAAGCCCCATATAATCCTAATTTTTGTGTTGTTGCCCTAGATATAAATGCTAATGAAGAAGAAGGAGAGGAAGAAGGTGAGTTGTGTGATCATAATGGATGTGCTATGAATAATTCTTATTCATGTCTAGATGTAGATTCTTATAATGAAGTTTAGAACCATGATACGCATGTTTCACAAGGAAGTATATAAGTATATCATCAACAAGTTTTGTCTGATAGTGAAGAAGAAAAGGTTGATACTATAAGATGTTATGCTCAAAATAGTCAAGAATCTAAAATAGTGAGAAAACCTTATGATGAGGAAAGAGAAAGAATTATTGTTGATCTTATTACTAAAGCAAGAATAATTATAACTTGAGGAATAGAGTAGTTGGTGATGCATGTAGCTAACCAACTAGCATCTTTTTCAAATAAAATAGAGAAAATGCCAAGTACACACAAAAGAAAGAAGGACCTGCTAAAAATTTAAATAAACCAAAGGTCAAAATTGTAAACAAGTCAAATGGTTGAAACATTGTATATGAGGGAAAAGAAAAAGTATCAGAAACAGGTTCTTCGCCTCCTAAGGTTGAAAATAAGAAATCAAAGAAGGAAGAGTCAACTCTGAATATTTAAGTTGAGGATAATAATATTATTGTTGAAAAACAAAAGTCCTCTAATGTAAAATACATTCTTGTTGATATGGGTCAGTGTTTATCACAAATGACTGTTAAGGTTCCATTTCTAGAAATGATGAAAATTAAAGAACATAAGGAAAAAGTCCTTACAGTGTTAAATAGTATTTCTCGAATAAAACTCCAAAAACTAGAGGGTGTTGAAAATAAGTTTGATAGAAAGGGAAAAGAGCCTAAAGGAATGATTTTAGAAATTCCTCAAATTTATTTAAATACAAATACTTCCTCAAGAATTATTGATATTTTTTTCTTAACTCTGGTTATTAATGGTAGGATGCTTAAAAATTATATGATAGATTCTTGAGAATCTAACATTGTTATGCCTACAGAAATAATGAGGTCAATTGGATTACAAGTAGACACTCCTCATGGAAGATGTCAGGCAATGGATTCTAGAGAAATCCCTATTATTGGAACTATTGAGGCTTTTCCTTATAGTTTAGCAATATGTCCTGACACAGTGTTAACAATGAGTGTATTGGTTGTTGATATTCCACATCATTATGGCATGTTGCTATCAAGAAAATGTAGTGCTTCAATGGGTGTAATTATTCAATGTGATTTATATTTTTATACTTTCAAGATTGCTGGTAATAATGTTAAGGTGTCCTAGGAAAGCAGGTTTCCTCATATGATTGAACTAAATGAAAATACTGACATTAATTGTTGTGTAGATGTACATATGGAAAACTTTAGAGTAGAGAAAAGTATTCTTCAATGCAAAAATGTTGATCCATTAATTGAAGAGGTGAATACACAACAAGGTGGTTTATGGAAGATGTATTTTGATGGAGCCTATTCTAAAGAGGGATCAAGAGCTAGTGTCCTATTTATTTCTCCATCGGGTACAACATTCAAGTACTCTTTCTTGTTAACATTTCAGTGTACAAATAATACTGTTGAATATGAAGCCTTGTCTTTGGGGTTAAATATTGCTACTAAGCATGGAATTAAATGTTTAAAGGTTTATGGTGATTCCAAGCTTGTAGTAGCACAAGTTAGATCCAAATAAGTTGTAAAAAAAGACAGATTGAAAATTTACAAACATGCTATTTGAGATCAGATTGAAATGTTTGATGCTTTTAACATTAAATGGATAGAGAGGTCAAAAAATACCATGGAATTTTTTTTAGCTAATGTTACTTTAAAAATGGTGATTTGACTTTGAGTGGGGTATCAATAGTGGAAGTTAAGAGTAGACCAATTTTCCCTGATAATATTTACAACTAGAAATTTTTTGAGGATGACCAAGATAATCTCATATTTATTGAGTTCCTTGACCATTATGAAGACCAACATATAGATTGTAACTCTCTAGTTGAGGTGATTGATGGTAAGGATGTTGTTTTTGGAAATGAGGTTATTCAGTTGAGTTCTAATCAGATTCCCAAAGGGCTAATAGAATTAGAAGCATTGTTCAATAATCAAGATGATAATTTATCAAAAATGAGCAATGCTAAAATTGAGGATATGGAGGAAGTAAATTTAGGATCAGAAACTACACCTCAAATAGTGTATATTGGGAAGAGGTTAGATTCCCATGTTAGATCAAATCTGATAAAATTATTAAGGAAACATAAGAATGTGTTTGCCTAGTCTTATGAGGATTTGAAAGCCTATAGGGAAGACCTTTTTCAACATGAGATCCCATTGAAACAAAAAGATAAGCTATTTAGACAAAATCAGAGACCAATCAACCCATTATTGGCTCCCAAAATGCAACAAGAGTTGATGAAGTTAAGGGATGCAAGGATTATTCAACCTATAAGACATTCAACTTGGGTCTCCAATTTAGTCCCAGTAAGGAAAAAGAATGGTGATATAAGACTTTGTGTTGATTTTAGAAAACTGAATATTGCATCTCTAAAGGATAATTATTCTTTGCCTAACATGGAGGCAATGTTGCACAAAGTTACTAGTTGTGAGATATTGTCAATGATGGATGGTTTTTCAAGCTACAACCAGGTATTAGCAAAAGAATCAGAACAATTCAAAACTTCATTTATTACTCCATGGGGGACATATGTGTACATTAGGATATCATTTGGTCTTATAAATGAAGGGGAAATTTTCCAGAGAGCCATGGATGTTGCATTCAAAGAATTTATTGACTTATTCATGGTAATATATCAAGATGAATTGATAGCATATTCCAAGAAAGCAGAGGACCATTGTGGACACCTAGAAAAGATTTTTAATAAGGCTTTGGAATATGGTGTTTCACTGAATCCTAGAAAATGTTAGTTTGCAATAATAGAAGGAAAGTTGCTGGGATATATAGTGTCAAAAGAAGGAGTAACAATTGACCCAGAGAGGATAGAAGCAATTCAGAAGGTCACTGCTCCAAAGAATATCAAACAGGTGCAATATTTCTTAGGGAAGATTAATTTTGTAATAATATTTATTGCTAACTTTGCAGAGATTGTTAAACCTATCATTAAGTTATTGAAAAAGGATGCAAAGTTTAAATGGGATGAAGAAGCATAATTGGCCTTTGAGAAAATCAAAAAGGATGTTCAAGAAGCACTTGTTTTAAGGTCTCCTGATTATAGTAATCCATTCTAATTATTTTCTTTTGCATCTTTTCATACAATTGATGTTGTATTACTAAAGAAAGATGAGGAGGGTTATGAGCATCCCATTGGTTATTTTAGTAAATCCCTCCAAGCTGCAGAGTTGAACTATGAGATGATGGAGAAACAAGAATATGCCTTGGTTAAATTAGTAAAGTCATTTAGACCTTATTTGGCTTGTGAAAAAGTGAATGAATGTGTGTTAATCTCTAAGTTCTGTTGATGATTAGTGACCAACACTTAGTCATTCACTTAGGCAGTTTTAGTTGGCTTTCACTATGGCTGAGCTAAAACTATGCAAGGCTGAGAAACATTGCCAAGAAGTATTTAGGTTGCTGAGTTGTATCATGCCGAGCTGAGTAGGATACTTAGTGCCGAGCGACAAAGATGCTAAGTGCTGAGCAGAACAGTTTTTGTATACATGTCTAGAATGATTCAAACTTCAAGGATAAGTGTTTAGGCAGACTTGTATAAGCTTTTTGGGCTGACTTATGTATGCATTTAATATTTTCCTACAGAGTCAGTTATGCAATTAATTGTTTTATCCTATGCATGATCTATTATAATCATTAATTATAATACCTTGAAGGTATGGATATTAGATCTTGATCGTTGATCTAGATCTCACTATCAGAATTGAACAGATATATAAGATTACTTCTAAACCTTTCTTTGCATGAGTGGAGAGAATTGGTGACTACATTTTGAAGTGAAATGCATAGAGGGTTATTTTTTTAAGAAGTAGAGATCAAGAAGAGTGACAGCACAATGAACAACAGAGTAAAGTTATATCAGATTGTGAGATCATAGAAGGTACTGGAAAGAGGAGATCTGTCATCAGCATCTGAGTGCATAATGAAGGATCATTACTTGAAACATTCTAATCATTGTATCATGTGAAAATATCTTAATAGAGTGGTTCTAGCATACCTTTCTAAATCTCCTAACAGAGTGCTTACTTTATTGTAAGTTGAAATCCTTTAACATGGTAGATTCTAATGATCTTTAGCTCTTAACCGGGCAGACCTTTAACAAGGTAGATTGCATCTTGTAATCAACTTCTGTAGCCCTAACAGGCACACTTTATTACTGCAGTAGTGGATAATTTTGTGGGTGTCATCCCCACCCCAGTTTTACCTATTTGGGTTTCTGGGTTACCAAGTTCTTTTGTTATGAGTTATTCATTTCATTGTGTGGATTCTATTTGATATTACATTAGATTCATGTATGTATGAATGTGGATCAGTTTGTTTTATGTTTTTAAATTTGAAGATCTGATTCACCCCCCCTCTTAGTATCTTGCTTTCCCATTATTGTATTTCCAACAATTGGTATAAGAGCTTAGTTCTCTAAAAGGTCATAATCAGCTTGAGAATATAGATCCTGAGATGGAGATCTACAAGATGGGTAAAGTCATTGAGAATCAAAAGATTGATATTTAGGTAGCACTACAACAACTTGAGACAGCAAGACAAGAATTAAAGAAGTCCTTGACAGCAAGGAAAGATTCAGCCAAATAAATGAATGACACTCATTATCAAGAAGAAGACACCACAAATCTATTTCAGAATGGAGATTCTACTGAGAACAATGCAGCAATAGCAAATCTACTGGAAAAGAATAGTGCACTATGTGAAGAAGTCAGAAATTTTAAAAAGGAACAAGAAGACCAATCAATAAGAATGTGTGAAGTTGTTGAATAGAAAAAGAAATTCAAAGATGACAAGGCTATGGAAGAAGAAGACAAAATAATGATGACTATTAGACTTGATGAAAGAACACACGATGTACAAACAATGAAAGTCAATCAAGTTGACATGGCAAATCAATTACTACTTGTGAATCAGGAGATTAGCAGGAAAGACTTGGAGATTGTAAATCTTAGATCTAAGAACAGTCAGTTGAAAGATGAATTGAGATCTAAGAAAGAACTTAACAACAAAGTGAATGATCCCAATACTTCTATGAGCTACTTTGAACAACTGGTGGTAGCATCAAGGAGACCTAAAGATTCTTCTAGATTAGGTCACACTGAACAACATACAACCACTGGAGAAGGAGAATCATCTAAGACAGGTGAAAGAAGGTATGCAAAGCCAAGAAACAATGAAAATGTTTGCCACCAATGTGGGAAACCAGGTCATATAGCAAACATTTGCCGAAGAAAAAATGGTAAGTCCAATCCTAAAATTAACTTTAATGGTTACTTCTTTAATTGTAATAAGTTTGGACATCAAGCATGTGAATGTAAGACAAAGGCAAGAAATGCACCTTCCACACCTAGACTCAATGGTAATTGTTATAACTGTCAGAAATATGTTCATAGAGCACAAGATTGTAGATCTAAAGGTAGATAGTAGTGGACATCAAAGGCATAAGAGAAATCACCAAGAAAAGGCAATACTTACAAGTGGGATTACAACACATGGCATAGTTGACATTTCTGTGGTGAGTATGGACATGTTCCAGAAAATTGCATAAGGACACATTTTAGAGGAAATTCTAAAAGTTGGATGAATGGAAGCCTAGTTTTTCACAGTTGTCTGAAAATTGGTCATACAAGGAAAGATTGTAAGACTAGGGTACCTTCTCCTACTGTTGAGAAGATTAGAACATAGATGAACCAGACATGGGTTAAGAAATCTAAACCATGTAGCAGTGAAACTAGTGCAGTTGAGGTAACCCAATCCAATGGATCAGGTGATCACATCATCTCCAACTAAGCAAAAGAGGTATGTAAGGAACTGCATCTAAAATTCTTATCTTACATCAGTTCCTAACATGAAATGTACCAAAGTCCATATTTGCATATGTTAAGATGCACCAGGACACATTTTGGAAGACAAATGTTGAGAAGAGGCAATTGCACTATAGGTGCCGAGCACCAATCATGGAGACTAAGGCCGAGTTCTTTAGTGTGTGCCGAGTTTGTTGGCTGAGTAAGTTCTGTGATGGCCGAGTTAAGTAAGCTAAGTGGGATGCAAGTTGTGTTAGAAATCCGAGTACAGCTAGCTTGCACTAACTCAATGGGAAAAACATTTATTGCTTACCTACCATGACCCTTCGAAGTCTATAAAGGATGAATAGTTTATACTTTATTTTTACCTTGTGATTTTCACTATTTACAGAGTGATTGAAGAAGTTGCAAAATTGATCTTAACGAGGTTAGTATCAAAGATTTTTTCAGCATGTCATCAGCAATTCTAAAGTGAACAGTATGAAGTGCTACTTGCCGAGGTACTTTGTTCTTCATTTTTCAAACCCTAATTTCAAGATTATGGTTGCAAGCACTTCCGTACCAGTTAATAGTATGGAGGGAGAACAAGAGAACATTTAGTTAGTACGGAGTGATGAATGTTCACCTCTCAACTTTTGAGTCATTCCTAAAAGTGTAATTCAAAGTGATTTGACCAGAGCTCTCTCATCCATTCCACCAAAGGTACTTATGATCAATGATGTAAGATCGTGTTACATGGTTAACATTGGTGAAGTAGGTGATAGTGAATTGAGGAAATCCTAAAGCAAATTTTGTGTTGATGGAGTTCTAAAGGGAGAATTCAAACATTTAGCCGACAAAGGGTTAACTCGTGCCCTAGATTTTCCACAAGGTTTCAAAGATGAATGGATTAAGGTTATTCTTAGCTGAGTTCATGATATGTGTATGTGGTTAGATAATGGACTAGTCAAGATTACTAAGAACATGATTCATCGAGTGACTGGATATCCTATAGTGAATGAGAAATGGACAATGACGGATAAAAGTAAAGAGGAAATTACATTGAACACTGGAGCCATATGGAACAACAAAGGTATGACTATCTCTACAATTAAAGACCTAGAACTTGATTTTCGAGTAAGAGTAATAGCACATAAGTTCTATCATTAGAGTATATTGGATAATGTTCCTTGTACAGCCGTTGACCAGGCATGGAAGATTGTTAAGAAGAATCATACATATGATCTTGCCAAGCTACAGCAGACTCAACTAGCTGAGAACCTAGCATCAATCAGAAAGGCTAAGAGCTCATCATGTAAGTTTGGTTCCTTACTAGTATGTATATTTTTCTACATTCAGGATACATTTCCTACTTTGGGAAATATTGTTTGGAAAAAGGATAGACCCATTACAGTTCAGATTAGTGAATGTATTGAGAAACTAGGAAGTAATTTCAATAGCATTAGGGGGAGCTATTTTGTGGAATTTAAGAAGAGAATGAGATTAAGAAATAGGATTCCTAGATCACTAGTGGATAAGCACTATGAAGAAATTTGTTTTCTAGCTGATACGGATAACACATATATCCAGGCTATGACACCAAGGGTAACATGTTTAGAACCATTTCCCTATGAAATTAACATTGATGAAGCATCAACAGCCATCATTGCACTCCTAGCCAAGGCAATTGATACTATAGAAGAAAGGTTTGGTCATTTTTATGAAGCCAAAGTAAAAATTTCAAGAAGTTTAATGGAGAGAACCATGGAGAGGAAAAGGAAGAAGATTGTGAAAAATATAAAGAAAATGATTGGTTTGGGAAGTGATGAAGAACCTGAGGATGCACCTTTAGGCCTTTCCATAGGACAAGGTGAGGATATGTCTATAGAAGAGGAAATCAGTGCATCTAAGGAGATCACTAAGAAAGATAAGGGTAAGAGACCATCAATTATCATAGTAACCAAGCCGGATAAAGATAAACCTAAGGTTACACCTCTTTCAGCTAATCATCCAAGGACTAGAGTATCTACTATTACTTCTCTAGTAGTACAAACAAAAGTGTATGGAAAGAAGAAGGTTGGAGAAAGCAGTTCTGGAAAGAAAGCTAAAATTGCTCCTAAGGTTGAGCCGAGTAAACTAGCAAAGAGACCAACGAGGAGACTAGAATTGGGGATAGGTAGTGATGACAAAAAGACTGAGATTGATGAACCCAGGAACATACCTACAACACAATTCAAGAAACCAGCTAGTATTGATGAGGTATGTGACACTTTGAGAAACTCAGCAGGGTTAGCTACTTTCAAATTCATTAAGTATGAGAAAATGAGTATTGGAGACAAGCATAGAGTTTAGGAAGAACTTTTAGATATGATGAGTACTTTCAAGTTAACTCCTATAGAGATAGGAAACCATGTGCCGAATGAACTATATGAGTTTCTTTCAAGCAAATGGGAATTTGCACTTACCACAGAAAGACAGATCAGGGAAAGAACTTTAGCCAAGGTAATACCTGAGTTGACTTCAAAATAGAGAGCCAAATGTATTGAAGAATATAAGAGTAGGTTTGTTCCTAAACTTAGAGGTTATGCTATTTTGAAAAGTGATATTGAAGGATTAGTACAGCAAAGTACAAGGATTTGGAAGGAAATCTTTGGATTGATAGTTCCAAAATATAAGAAATTTGATGAGGGAACATTTGATCAAAAGGATAAAGAAGTTGAGATCACCCCTGAGCCACAGGTAACTCAAGATCAAATTGCTACTAAAAATACTATATATGCATTAGACACAACAAATTCTTTTGATCTGACTGCAAACAGTCTGATGGATTTCATAGTTGATGATTCCAGCAATTTGAATGTTGAGGAACAGGACATGTCGAGTGGTACAAACACTGATTAACCTATTAAGGCAATTGAGATTGAAGGAGGAAAGACCACTACATATAAAGAGAAAATTTATGAGATAATTGAAGAACTCAATGATCAGATAAGTGAAGAGAAAAAACAAACAAATGCACAAGAGGTAACTTCACAAAATCCACCTATTTTAGAGGTTGTCAAAATAGTTTTAGATAGTGGAGTAGTGATAAAGGATACTGTTGATAAGCCTAAGGAACAAGAGGCAATGCAAGTGTTGGTTGATTTACCATACTTTAAATCATCCACTCCCATAGGTCCTAAAACTAGAAGTATGCCTAATCCACAGACAATCCTGATAGACTTGAAAGAGGCAATGGACATTGATACTGTCATAGGAAAAGGTATTATGCAGTCGAGCATTAGTTCACCAGAGTTGAAGAAAAGGAAAGTTCTAAAGAAGAAGTCTCAAATTCTAGATGCCACATTAGATGAGGTAATTATGATTCCATAATGGGATCCCAATGAAGTATCTTTTGAACAAATAGGAACTCTTCAAGAATTACTCAAGAGGAAGAAGAGACAAGAAGAGATGAAAATAGAATAGAAGCAAAAGCAGGTGTTGCATGACATCAAGGACATATTTGCAAAGACTTTTGACTTATAAGATGAAATGCCTCAAGCTCCAAATATTGATTAGTTAGTTAACATTGTACAAAAGATAAATGATGATGATATTAACAACAATGAAAAACTTCTACAATAATTCGAGAGGAGATTTGAGAGAAAAGTTCTAGTGAAAATCTCAAAAGAGATTGCAACAAAACAGGTTGAAATTTCTACTCTTGTAGAAATTATGGAGAAAGTTACAACAAACGTTTATTCTTTGTACAGTAAACTATGTGATTTTGAATTTTTCACAAAGGATAATCTACAACTTGTTGAGAAGCTACAGTTTGATTTGAGATCAACTGGAAATACTTTGGGTAAGGATACTACTTCTAGTTCTTTACATCTTACTAAGTTGATCAATGCCCAATGGAAAATAGCCAAGCTTATGGCTGAAGATGGTCAAATTAGGACCAAATTGATAACTATTCAGACAAGCTTGTTGCCTCAATTGGAGGTAATACAGAAGGAACTTTCAATTGCAAAAGAGTTATCACAGAGAAATGCAAATCTCTCAACTACAAAAAGTTTAGTGAGTCTAGCTGCCGAGCTAGAGATAAAATATGAAGTTATGAAGATTGCCAAGGAAAGTTGGGATACTACATTTGAATAAACCCTACAGCTTCATAAACAATTTTTGGATAAGTATAACTTAACCCCACCAACAATCAGTGACAAAAACAAGGAGGAAGTTGGTAAGGATATAGTATGATACATCAATACAGAATAGGTACACTTGTATATATTTTTGAAGGCATGTAAACTTTTTGTATGTATAATTCTGAGTATATTCCTAGGGGGAGTACTTAATATACTTAGGCAACATTTTGATGGAATGAAATGAAGTAATGATAAGTGTTTTTTTTCCACTAATATCAAAGGGGGAGATTGTTAATCTCTAAGTTCTGTTGATGATTAGTGACCAAGACTTAGTCATTCACTTATGCAGTTTTAGTTGGCTTTCAGTGTGACTGAGCTAAAAATATGCAAGGCCAAGCAACATTGTCGAGCAATATTCAGGTTGTTGAGTTGTATCATGCTGAGCCGAGTAGGATACTTAGTGCTGAGAGACAGAGATGTTAAGTGCCGAGCATAATAGTTTTTGTATACATGTCTGGAATGATTCAAACTTTGAGGATAAGTGTTCAGACTGACTTGTATAAGCTTTTTTGGCTGACTTATGTATGAATTTAATATTTTCCTACAGAGTCAGTTATGCATTTAATTCTTTTATCCTATGCATGCTCTATTGTAATCATTAATTGTAATACCTTAAAGGTATGGGTATTAGATCTTGATCATTGATCTAGATCTCACTATCAGACTTGAACAGATATATAAGATTGCTTCTAAACCCTATTTTGTGTGAGTGGAGAGAAGTGGTGATTGCATTTTGAAGTGAAATGCACAAAGGGTTATTTTGTTAAGAAGCAAAGATCAAGCAGAGTGACAGCATAGTGAACAACAGAGTAAAGTTATATCAGATTGTGAGATCATAGAAGGTGCTGGAAAGAGGAGATCCATCATCAACATCTAAGTGCATAATGAAGGATCATTACTTGAAAAATTCTAATCATTGTATGAGGTGAAAATCTCTTAACAGAGTGGTTCTATCAGACCTTTCTAAATCTCCTAACAAAGTGCTTACTTTATTGTAAGTTGAAATCCTTTAATAGGGTAGATTGTAATGATATTTAGCTCTTAACCGGGCAGACCTTTAATAGGGTAGATTGCATCTTGTAATCAACTTCTGTAGCCCTAACAGGCACACTTTATTACTATAGTAGTGGAGAATTTTTTGGGTGTCATCCCCACCCCAGTTTTACCTATTTGGGTTTCTGGGTTACCAAGTTCTTGTGTTATGAGTTATTTATTTCATTGTGTGGATGCTATTTGATATTACATTAGATTCATATATGTATGAATGTGGATCAGTTTTTTTTAAGTATTTAAATTTGAAGATCCGATTCACCCCACCCTCTCTTAGTATCTTGCTTTCCCATTATTGTATTTCCAACAATATGTACCTCATGTAGCAGTTAAGTATATTCTTACTTAGTCATAAGTTACTGGTAAACGATGTAAATAGATCAATAGGATTCAAGAATTTAATTTGGAAATCCACATTACCAAATTAGAAAGAGGACAAGGCCTAGAAAAATTAATGACTGAAGAGAATTTTGACTTAATTCAAATAAATAACACAAAAGTAAAAATTTAACAGTGACTAGTATTGAAAGACAACCCTATTATGTTGATATCATGTACTATCTCAAAAATTCCAAGTGCCCTAAGGATATGATAGATAATCAGAAAATAAATCTCAGGTTGCAAGATCAAAGGTACACATTAGTACAAGGAGATCTATATTGGAAAGATAGAAATGGTGTAATTTTATTATGTCTAGATCAAGGTCAAGTTGAAAAGGTCTTATTAGAAATGCATGTTGGTGTGTGTGGTGGACATTAATCTGCCAAAACTACTTCTCATAAGATTTTGAGGGCTGGTTATTATTGGTCTTTCTTGTTCAAAGATGCTCATTCCTTTGTTAGAAAATGTGAACCCTGTCAGAGATTTTCAAATAATTTGAAATTTTCAAGCACTCTATTACTAAACCCTATAGTTGTTAAGGAACCTTTCACCATGTGGGGGATTGACTTCATTGGAGAGTTCTTAGAAAAATCTAGTGGTGGACATAGTTGGATACTAGTTGCTATAGATTATTTCACAAAATGGATAGAGGTTATTCCTACAAAGAAGGCAACCAGTAAAGTGGTTACTGATTTTCTAATGGAAAATATTCTGACTAGATTTGGTGTCCCCGTAAAATTGATGATGGACAATGCTATGTGTTTCAGGTCAGATGAACTTAAATATTTCTATTATAAATATGGAATTATGATGTCATACTCTTCCCATATCATCCCCAAACCAATGGCCAAGCTGAATCAAGTAACAAGAGTATATTGAAAATCTTGAAAAAGACCCTTGAGACAAATAAGAGAGCTTTGCATTCAAAACTGAAACTTGATTTGTGGGCTGATAGGATCACTATGAAAAAAGAAACAAGGAAGTCTCCCTTTGAACTAGTATATAATATTCAATCTAGAATGCCTCTAAATAATTTTCTTCCAGTGTACAAGTTTATTTAGGAAGAGGAGCTAGATGTTTCTGAACCTATGCAAGATATAATGATGCACCTAGTAGAACTGGATGAAATCAGAAAAGATAGTGAAAAGGAAAACATCAAGTTACAATAGAAAATGAGGTACATGTTTGATAAAAGAGCAAGTAACAGGAAGTTTCAGCCTGATGACTTGGTTCTTCAATGGAATGTCAGGGCTGAAGACAAGGGGAAACACAAAAAAATTTGAATCATTATGATTAGGTCCCTTTTTTATTCATAATTTTTTTGGAAAAGATTCATATATCTTAAGGAATATGGAAGGAGAGGTATTTGAATTTCCAGTACATGGATAATTTTTGAAACCTTTCTTCAATTAGTACTGATTTCCATGCATAGTAGCTTTTTATATTATGTACATGCACATTTTCTTTTGTTGCGTATTTCCTTCTGTAGTAGGTTAGTAGATCTCTACATCCAAGAGATCTATGGTTCTTTATATGAACTTGCATTCAAACATCCTCAGATAGAGCTACTTTTGGGTATATTTCTAGTTTTGAAATCTTGCTATACACTTTTTGGGTTCCCAGTGACGTTCTATCCAAAATGTCAAAATCCTGTCCAAAGTGCTATCATTTTTCCCTACAAAATATTGATCTCCAAGCAATAAAATCAATGAAATATGTAAAATCCTAGGTCCTAGGTAATTTTTCATTCTTGTTGAGAAACAACCCTAGTTATTCATAGTTGGTTTCTAATTTGGAGTTACCTTTTTGATGAATTTCACGTCACTTAAGTCATGTGCCCTTTTTATGTTTTCAGTCAGTCACTTAATCTCCTATAACATGTCTAAATATTCCTTTTATTAAGAGACTCAACACAAAGCCTTGGTCATGTTATCTCATAAGATAAATAATATTCCTTAAAGGATTAAGAGATTAAATGCAGGCCATTGATAAGATTAAGATCTGGTGGTTGGCGTGAAATCTCTGAAGAAAACCTTGAGTTAAGAAATGGTATGGTGACATTGAGTTTCTTTCAGTCGCGAAGTCTCATAAACAAATTAGAGTTAAAACATGGTTATCATATTCATTGAGTCATGATATATTGGAAGGAACCAAGGTTTATGTTGAAACTCATGAGATCTATCAACAACTGTTAGATTTAAATATGATCCTATGGCTAGCAATTAATCGCAAGATGAGAGTGCAAATTAATAAAAGTTTAAAAGATTCATCGCAGACCATTGGATTAAGAAAGAATCAAAGGTAGGTGCATGATCTCAAAAGAATTTCATAAAGTGCATAAAGCTTACAAGATCTAGCATAGGTCGTTGATGAAAGAAATATCTAAAGGTTAGCATTTAATCTCTAAATCAAACCCGAGTCAGATGAAACCTTTAGCGATTTAGAGATTCACTCAGTTAAGTCTCCAAATAAATTATGGTTAAAACAAAGATAGGTCATGGTGCAGGAGCACCTAAAGAACTAGGGTGAAAGACCCTTAAGAACTCTTAGATTAGTTTTGTTGGTTTGTAAAGTGTTTTGTTCATTCACTCTTGTAATGACCGAGTGGAAAAATGGGTCAAGCTACTGAAAAAACACTCTAGTTGCTTAGTTGGTTCATTTTAGCTATGTGTGTGTGTGTGAGGTAGTTTGTAAGCCTTTGGAAATCCAAACAAGACATCAGGAACCTTTCATAAAGCTGCTCAGTTAACATTGATGTTTAGTTAACACTGATGCTCGGTTAACACTAATGCTTGGTTAACACTGATGCTCGGTTAACACTGATGCTCGATTAACATTCATGCTCAGTTAACACTTATGCTTGGTTAACACTTATGCTCAGTTAACACTGGCACTCAATTAACACTGATACTTAGTTAACACTAATGCTTGGTTAAAATTAATGCTCGGTTAACACTGGCACTCAATTAATACTGGCACTCGTTTAACACTGGAGCTTGGTTAACACTGGCACTCAGTTTTGCATTACTGTTGCTTGATAAATTCTGTTGTAATGGCCCATGAAAAGAAGATCTTTTCTTTAATAGACAGTATGGGAAGTTGTAATAGTTTGTGAAGAGATGCTTGCGATTGAGTGCATAGTTAGGGTTGTTCCAATGATAGGATGGTTAATAATGACATCCTAAGCATTCATTTAGAGAGAAGTAGAGGTCTGAAAAGAGAAAAAGTTACAAAAAGTTATAGAGTTGCAGATTATTGTATTGTTATGTTTTATTTCCAAGAATGAGAAGTTGTAGACTATCTGTTTAGTGAATATCAAGCTTTGTTATTCATTTTGCATGCTATTAGATTAGCTTACTTTATTTCTATTTTGCAAGTTGTTAGTTCTTCACCCATTCTGGGTTATAAACAATAATGGCCCCTCAAGATTCCTGAGTCCATGGTGAAAATCATGTATTGGGATGGAACTCAAGAGGAGCCCTTGTACATAGTTTCCTTTTTTTTGGTAGGAGAAGAAACAATTATGAGTCTAGAGATATTACCCTAGGTGAGCTCGGTAATAGTCCAGCTAGGGAAGAGAATGAAAGCAATGTCTTGAAAACATTAATTGAGTGAGTAGAATGAATCTATTTTTGTAGGTTCAGTGAGGAAGATGAATAACATTATGATGGGGACCAAGTCTTGAAGGGGAGGTAAAGATGATAGTGACTTACCTTAGTTTAGGGTTTTGAATACCCTAAGAGATCTAGGAGAAAGATCTGAGAGTAGAGCCAAGATGACTCTGTAGTAGCAATAAGACTCCAGTCCCACATCAGATTGGTATCAGAGCACTAAAATATTTGGGCATGTGTTATTTGGATGTTATCTATAGGAATGTATGTCGACTCATCCAAGATGGTGACCAACGTGGAACTCACAAAAGATGTGGAAGAGAAAAGAGAGGAGAATAGACTCCTGAAGGAACAGTTAGCAGAAATGGAAGCTAAGTTGGAAGAAGTGCAGCTGAGGACTACAACAGTCAATGAACAGATGAGAGAAGCTGATGGAAAGGGTAAAATAGTGGCCAAGGAAGACATTATACTAGAGCTAGACCTTGTGCTTCAAGAAGAGCCATTATTGAAAGCATTGAAGGAAATGAGTGGTAAGTCCTTAGAAGGTGTGCCTCTATTTAGTGGTAAGATGGAGCCAGAGTTAATCATGGAATGGATAGAAGGTATTGAAAATCACTTTGACTATGATAATGTGACTAAAGCTCAGAAAGTAAGAATAGAAAAAACAAGATTGAGAGGAACAGCTCTCACTTGGTGGAATTTTGTCCAAGATGAGAGTAAAATAGAAGAAAAGAACCCCATATATAGTTGGAAAGGTATGTTTTCCAAGATGAAGGAAACTTACCTTCCTGATGATTATGAAGTGCAGTTGCACAAAAAGAGATAGAATTTGAGACAAAAATATTTAGAAGTCAGTTCCTATAGAGAAGAGTTTCACAAGCTATGCTTAAGATCACATGTGATGGAAGAAGAAAGCCTGAAAGTGTCTAGGTACCTAAATGGTCTCAAGTGGAGTATCCAAGAGGAAATTAGTCTCTTAAACCACAAGACTATACACCAATGTTACCAGCTAGCCCTTAAGGTGGAGGAAAAATTCAAGAAGAAGAAAGATTCAAATAGTAGAGGAAGAGGAAGAGACAATAGAGGTCATAGAGGAGGATATGGAGGAAGAAATCAGAGTGATTCCAAACTCACTGAGAATCAAGGAGAATCTAGTAACACAAGAGGTGGTTATAACTAAGGAAGAGGTTCAAATAGTAGTTCAAGAGGAAGAACTAATAACCAAGCAAGAGGATCTTACTTCTCTTTAATGAAGTGTTACAACTGTCAACAATTTGGATATCATGTATATCGGTGTCCTGAGAAGAGTTCTACATCATAAGGAGGAGAAAGGAGAGTCCAATATGTGCAAGAAGAGTCTTCCAGCAACAAGACAACATAAGTTGCACTAGATTCTGAGAATGGAGAGAATCTAATGATTCCTAGAGCACTCCTCAAAGAACCTAGCAAAGAAGAGACAAGCCAAAGAAGATCTTTATTTTGAATCAAATTCAAGGTACTCAGAAAGGTATGTAAAGTTATCATAGATTTAGGTTCTACTAATAAAATTGTTTCTTTAGAAGCTATTGAAAAATTAAAGTTGAAAAGAATTCCTCATACTAATCCTTATAGGGTTACTTGGTTGAATAAAGATCAACATGTATTAATTAATGAACAAGCTTTGGTAGAATTTTCCATCGGGAGATATAAGGACCAAGTGTTGTGTGACATACTACCCATGGATGCTTGTCATCTATTATTGGGTAGACCATGGCAATTTGATAGAGCTGCAGTACATGATGGAGCTAAGAACTCATATTCATTTAAGAAATATGGAGTAATCTTCAAGATTCAATCAATCTTGGAAGAAGGCAAAGTGAAGAAAGAGGGTCCTAACATATTGTTAGTAGGTGAGAAGGATTTATTAGAAACATTGGAGGAAGAAGGTGGAGTAGGCTTTGCTTTGGTTCTAAAGCCAAAGAATGATAAAGGGGATAAGAAGGAAGAGTTACCCTTATAAGTGAAGGAGTTGTTGAGTCAATACCAAGACATCATTAGTGATGGTCAACCAGCTAGTATACCACCTAAGAGATCCATTAGTCATCAGATTGAATTCATCCTAGGAGCCTCACTTCCCAATAAAGCTACCTATAAAATGAATCCACAAAAAAATGCAGAGATAGCCAACCAAATTCAAGAGTTGCTTGATCAAGGACTAATTATAAGGAGCATAAGTCCATGTGCTATTCCCATAGTCCTAGCCCCAAAGAAGAATGGTACTTGGAGGTTATGTACAAATTCCAGGGCCATAAATAAGATCACTATTCGGTATAGATTCCCAATCCATAGGATAGATGAATTGATGGATTACTTAGGAGGAGCTAAGTATTATTCAAAGATAGTTATTAAGAGTGGGTATCATCAGATAAGAATCAAAGTTGGAGATGATTGGAATATGACTTTTAAGACTACCGAGGGACTCTATGAGTGGCTTGTTATGCCTTTTGGGTTATCAAATGCCCTGAGCACATTTATGAGATTAATGAATGAGGTGTTGAAAGAATTCATTGTAAAATGGGTTGTAGTGTAATTAGATGACATTTTAGTGTTCAGAAAAACCAAGGAGTATCATCTCAGACATTTGCAAATGGTGATGCAAAGATTGCATGAAGAGAAGTTGGCAATCAACTTGGACAAGAGTGAGTTCATGAAGTAAGAACTTGTGTACTTGGGTTTTTTTTATCTCAGAAGGTAACTTGAAGATGAATATTAGCAAGGTGGAAGAAATTTTGAATTGGCCTACACCTAATTCAGCCATAGAAGTAAGAAGCTTCCATGGATTAGCATAGTTCTATAGGAAGTTCATCAGACAGTTTAGTGAAATAAGTGCACCTATTTTAGATACCATAAAAGGAGATATGAAAGAAAATTTCCAATGGAATGAGAAGGATGATAAAGGATTAGAGGATTTGAAGAAAAGGATAGAAACTCAACCTACTCTTACACTTCCCTGGATAAGTTTTTTACTAGGGAATGTGATGCAAGCAATGTTGCCATAAGTATAGTTTTGAGTCAAGAGGGAAAACCAGTAGATTTTCAAAGCGAAAAACTGAATGATGCAAAGAGGAAGTATTCTTTGTATGATTTGGAGATCTAAGAATTACTACAAGAACTAAGGAAATGGAGACATTATCTCCTTCCCAAAGAATTTTTAGTCTTTACCAAAAATCAAGCTTTAAGTTTTATGAATTCTCAAGACAAACTAAGCCATAAGCATATGAAATGGGTAGGGTACATTCAAGCCTACACCTTCACCATCAAGCACAAGAAGAGAGTAAAGAACATGGTAGTAGATGCATTGAGTAGAAGGCTACTCATGGTGTGATAAATTCAGTTAAAAAGCATTGGTATAGATAGCTTCAAGGATCTGTATTCAGAAGATGAATATTTTTCAGCAGCATACAAGGTATGTCAAGATTTCATAATCACTTTCATAATGAGTATTTTGATTTCACCCTACAAGAAGGTCTTCTATATAAAGGAGGATGACTCTGTGTACCAAAAGGTTCATGAGGGAGAAATTATTACAAAAGAAGCATAATGGTTCAATGAGTGGACATTTTGGGGTGCATAAAACCTTAGAATTGGTGCAGCGGTACTACTATTGGCCAAGAATGAGCAAAGATGTTCATAAGTATGTAGAGACTTGCATAGTTTGTCAAAAGGAAAAGGGTACTTCATAAAATCCAGGATTGTATCAACCACTTCCAAACCCAAGCCGACCTTGGGAGTGTATCACCATGGATTTTGTGGTTGGACTTCCTAAGACCAAGCTAGGAATGGACAATATTTTGGTGATTATGGATAGATTCAACAAAATGGCTCACTTTATGCCATGAAAGACCACACATGATGCATTCTATATAGCACATTTTTTCTTCAGAGAAGTAGTCAGGATACATGGATTACCTTTGAGTATTATATTAGACCGAGACTCTAATTTTATGAGTCATTTCTGGAAAACCTTATGGAAGAAGCTTGGTACAAATATTTCCTTTAGCTTGGCATATCACTCACAAACTGACGGTCAGACTGAAGTGGTGAACCGAAGTTTAGGAAATATTTTGAGGTGTCTCACAAAAGAATATGGACAGTCATGGGATTAGTTACTTGCACAAGTAGGGTTTTCATACAATGATAGAGTCAATAGATCCACTGGAAAAATCCCTTTTGCAATAGTATATGAGATTCATCCCAGGGGTATATGTGAACTTAGGGATCTTGGAAACAATGTAGAGAAGAGTGGTTATGCTGAAGATTTTTCTCAGTCCATGAAAGAAGTCCATGATACTATGAAGAAGATGTTAGTGGAGAGTACAACTCACACCAAGAAGAAGGCAGATGAAAGGAAAAGAGATGTTCAGTTTCAAGTTGGAGATTTTGTCATGGTGCACCTAAACAAAGCACAGTTGCAAAAAGGTGTCCCGAGTAAGCTTCAGATGAGGAAGATAGGCCCTTCTAAAATTTTGGAAAATTATGGGTCTAATGCTTAAAAATTTGACCTTCCTAATGATATAGGTTTATCTCCAGTCTGTAATGTGGTAGATCTAGTGCCCTATAAGGGACCAATTCCAGAAGAAGACCCTAAATTAACAACAACAATAGAGGATCTCAAGGCACTAAAACTTCCAGTAGCCCCAAAGGCAAGAGCTAAGAGGATTCTAAATTCAAGAGTTTCCCAGCAGACTAGAACAAAGACATACAAGGAGAATCTAGTCAAGTGGCAAGGACAAGCTGATTCTGAAGCCACATGGGTGTAGAAGATTGAGTTCAAGAATTTGAGCATTGACCCCAACTTGATCCAATCACCTAGAAGTTGATCTCTCTTTGTTGGGGGAGTATGGTGCAGGAGCACCTAAAGAACTAGGGTGAAAGACCCTTAAGAACTCTTAGATTAGTTTTTTTGGTTTGTAAAGTGTTTTGTTCATTCACTCTTGTAATGACCAAGTGGAAAAATGGGTCAAGCTAATGAACAAACACTCTAATTGCTTATTTGGTTTCTTTTAGTTGTGTGTGTGAAAGAGGTAGTTTGTAAGCCTCTAGAAATCCAAACAAGGCATCAGGAACCTTTCATAAATTTTCTCAGTTAACACTGATGTTTGGTTAACACTGATGCTCAGTTAACACTAATGCTCGATTAACAATGATGCTCAATTAATAGTGATTCTATATTAACACTGATGCTCAGTTAACATTGGTGCCCAATTAACACTGATGCTTGGTTAACACTAACACTCGCTTAACACTAGAGCTTGGTTAACACTGGCGCTCAGTTTTGCATTACTGTTGCTCTGTAAATTCCATTGTAACGGCCCGTGAAAAGTAGATCTTGTCTTTAATGGATAGTATGGGAAGTTGTAATGGTTCTTGAAGAGATCCTTGTGATTGAGTGGGTAGTTAGGGTTGTTCCAATGATAGGATGGTTAATAATGACATCCCAAGCATTCATTTAGAGAGGAGTAGAGGTTGCAAAAAATAAAAAGTTATCGAAAGTTATAGAGTTGCAGATTATTGTATTATTTTGTTTTATTTCCAGGAATGAGAATTTATAGACTGTGTGTTTAGTGAATATCAAGCATTGTTGTTCATTTTGTATGCTAGTAGATTATCTTACTTTATTTCTTTTTTGCAAGTTGTTAGTTCTTCACCCATTCTGGGTTGTAAAAAGTAATGGCCCCTCAAGATTCTTGAGTCCATGGTCAAAATAATGTGTTGGGATGGAACTCAAGAGGAGCCCTTGTACATAGTTTCCTTTTTGTTTTCGGTGGGAGAAGTAATAGTTATGAGTCTAGAGATCTTACCCTAGGTGAGCTCGGTAATAGTCCGGCCAGGAAGAGAATGAAAGCAATGTTCTGAAAAACATTTTTTGAGTGAGTAGAATGAATCTATTTGTGTAGGTTTGAGGAAGATGAATAATATGTCAATGGGGACTGAGTTTTGAAGGGTAGGTAAATTTGATAGAGAATTACCTCAGTTTAGGGTCGTGAATACCCTAAGTGATCTAGGAGAAAGATCTCAAAGAAGAGCCAAGATGACTCTGTAGTAGAAACAAGACTCTAGTCCCACATTAGGTCAAGTTTGGTGAAAATGAATCTAAACCACAGATTATGATCTAATCTTATGGTTGTCATTAAATCTCTTAGAAAATTCAAAAAATCTCAAGGCTTTTAGCGATTCAGAGAAAATTTTCCAGATGCTGACATGCATTCAAGTTTTTTTAGATCCTATGGTAGGCGCAAAGTGTCAAGGTAAACCTTTGGTTAAGGAGTTTCTCTGGTGACCTTGAGATAGCTTTCACTCACATAATCTCTGAATCAATTGAATTTAAAGTTAAAACTAAAGAGATCTAGCATGAACCATCAGATTAAAAGTTAATCAATAGTGGTCATGTAATCTCCAGATAGATTCAGAAAGCATACGATTAATATGAGATTTAGTGCAGGCCATTGATATGATTTAGATCATGTGGCAACTATGAAATCTCAGAACAAACTCATGGTCAATAAAAACCTTCAACGACTTTGAATTTATATAGTCATGCGATCTCTAAGGAAAGAAAGGTTAAGTCATGTTGAGAGTTGGGTTAAAATAGAGAAGATCTGAGCCAGTGATATGATTTAGATCATGCAATGCACGTTTAATCTCAGGATCAAACCAAGGTAAAGTCATAAAGGGTTTTTCTCTAAAGGAAACTGTGGTCAGAGCAAGGTAAAGTCACAAAGGGTTTTTCTCGCACCATGATATAAATAATTAACCTATTAAAGTGAACGGGTCTTGAAAGCATGTATAAGATTTTCTGATCTATCATAAAATAGTCCAATCATATCAAATATCAAGCCTATTTGCATATAATAAGATTTTAAAGTGGAAAAAAGCACTCATGCTTATACCAATTGGCTCATTCAAAATTTACCACCTGTCAACTTCAAATGCCATAGATAGGTAATGTCAGGGGACACAAAGTTAAGATAGAAGTGACTAAATGAAGCTTTCAAATCCTTGGATTTATTGATGATAAATAGTCATATCTTGCATACATTCTAGTTTACCAAGTTTTCAGAGTTGCAGAGATGAGAAATTGCATATTTTTCAAAGCATTCAGAATCAGAGGATTGTGTGAGTTTTAGAGAAATTTATAGTATAGAGCTTGTCTTCCACAATAGAATTGTCTTAGTGAGATACTCATAAATTAGTAAAGATGATCCAACCAACCATGAGTGGAGCTTCAACCAGTAGAGCGAGTAAAGGAGAAGAAGATGACCAGAAGGGAAAGAGAAATTATTCTGAGGAGTTTGTGACTCTGCTCCCTGGATCTAGACAGGGTAAAAAGGTAAATGAAAAACTTTTTACTTATGATTTAGCATATTGTAGAGATCCTAGGACCCTAAGGGTTTCAGGTTATCATATTTTCAAGTATTTTCTTAGTAATAAGGATAACCCAATTCCTATTTCAAACCCATGGATATCAGGGTTAGGGAAGTTGATAGTCCCTGATATCTTTGTAGATACACACTTGTTAGTTGAACTAGCCAAAAAGTATGATCTCTTATCCAAAACCATTAATAAAAGTGATGGAACAAATCCGGTCACTTTAGATAGGGCCTCTTTCATGAAAGCCTTTGATATATACCATCCTTGTACTACAAAAATTGATCTGATAAATTTGCAGAGCAGATATACTATAGAAACTGCTATTATTTCCAAGTTAATCCAAAATCATACACCTAAGTCAAATAGGAATTATATTGTTTCCATACTAGGCATGGAACCTTATTTTTACAAAGATTTAAGCTTCTACATGAAGTACATTTCTTATGGATTATGTAAATTTTTGGGAGTAGATGGGGGGCCTGAGAGATTGACTGCAGATATTCTGATGATCGTCTTGGACCTACAAAATGCACATGTAAACACTAATTATGACTACATTTAGTATGTCATAGACAAGATGCATCAAGGATTTATTGATATATGTATAACACCCAACCCTAGATTTATACATTATTCTCTTTTAATGCATTTAATATTATACTTCAATGTAAATAACTTGGATACACAAAATTTAAGGCCTAAAGTATTTTTCTATGGAAAACCAAACCCTATACAAATGTGGCTTAGGGTTTGGAACTATACCCCCAATGAGAGTGAGTATTATTCTTTTCATAATTGGATTGCATATCCTATTTTGGAGATGATAGGTGCAAATGTGACAAGATTTCCCACCAAGGTTTTACAACTCCTTAGACCTTGTCAATTTATAGATAAATGGCCAGGAGACCATAATTAGGGAGATTTCTACTTGGAGAAGGGATTTAGTTTAATGAGGGTTTATGGATGTTCTCAGGCACCTCATATACTCCCAAAATATGTGCCTCCCATAATAGTTATAGTGGAATTTATATGGAAATTGATGTGGACTGACAAGGAGCACCTGGCTCCCCACAGGAAGGGTACATTTACACTGAGACAATTCAAGATTATGACTTTGATCATTGGTAAGAGAGATACAAATTCAGTGAACAAATGGTTGAGTTAGTACAGAATGAGTGTAGCCATTTATATGTATATAGACCCAAAGGGTTTCATTAAGAGTGCCAAGAAACTTCTAACTCCAAGCATAATAGCCATTAAGGAACATGAAGAGTGTGTAGAAGAGGATTTGATCAGAAAAATCTTGGAGAATTATGAAGTGGAAAGGAGGGTTGATCAATATCAGGATTTAATAAGCCTTGAGAAAAAAATTGAGAAGAAGGGAATTGCATTTGGGGGTTTCTTTCTAGATGTGCCCTACATACACAGACTCACAAAAATGATGGATTCTTACAATACTTTGTGCAATCAACTTGAAGATTTGATTGAAGATAAAGAAAGAGGTCCAAAAAAACACTCTTCTTCAGAGTATGATGAGGATATTGATGGAGGTTACTTATTAATAGCCCTCCTCCTATGGATCAGCCACCCTCCACAGAGAAGACCATTAAGGTAGACCTTACAAAGGTACCTAACATTGAGGTGACTGATGAACCACCTACAAAGAAAAAGAAAGTGGAGTTAGGCCTCCCATGCTAAGGCACAAGAGAAGAAAAAGGATAAGATAAGTGACCTGATTACTATAAATAGAGCTTATGATCACCTATTGAGGAAATCAATAAGAGAAGAAAAGAAAGTAAGAGGGGATGAACAAGAGGAAATTTCAATACCCCTCCTACTATGCCAAGATGAAAGGGTGCTACATCAAGAACAGTTCTTGAGTGATGACAATTTCCTCCAGACTAAAGAGTTTAAAGATTTCCTAATTTGGGTAAAACAATAGCAAATTGGATTGCAATTACAATTGATAGAGGGTGATGCACTACCAAGTGATGCCTTGAAGCATTTACAAGCATATTACCCTGAGACTAAAATAATGGCACCAAAGGAAGCCAGACAATTGGTGAAATCTAGTGGGATGCTACTTGTAGAAGGATGGGATCTAGCCTCTGCCTTTATCATTGATCAAATCAGAAGGTGGCCAAATGCAAAATTATCTTCTGAGATACAGATAGGGGACATGATCAAATCATGTGGATATGATCTACGATTGCAAACATTGGAAATGTGGTCCTTTGCACCCAAAACACAGAAGCCTTATCTAATCAATGTGAAATAAAAGAAAAATGGGGATAAGATAATTTGGTCTATCCACAACACTGGTGATTTAGAGATATCTTAGCCTCTCACACATTTTGAACACCTGAATGAATCCAAAGTAGAGAAAATGTCAAAAATATTTCAAAAGCTTTTTGATGAATCTAGTGTTGTTGTAAAGGATGGAGAATTGTGTTTGATCAAGATCAAGGCACTAGAAGGAAAGGTGGAGGAGTTAAATAAAAAGATACAAGAAGATCTCAAGGCTTTCTTAACTCCTCCTAAACAAGTTGTAGATGCTCAGATCAAGAATACAGAGGATTCCTCCACAAGAACAAAGAAAGCAAGCAAGGATCAAAACAAAGTGGCTTTGGAAGCCTTATGGAAGATTCTATAGCATAGGATTGATATCCTAAAGGGTAAAGTTGATTTGGTTCATAATGCTTTCAGCAAGCTACCTGACCTATAAATAGAGGTCAATAATCATATTTCAACTTTGAATCCTTAATTTGGAACTTGGTGTGGAAGGGAAACACTTTTTGAGAGATTAGCAGCTTTACAACCACTTAGAGAAGATCTCCCTGAGATTGTCTTCCAAGTTGGAGAAGAGATTGAGAAAATTGGAGCCACTTTGTCTTTCTACAAGGGCAAGGCAAATCAAATACAAGTCATAATTAGCATGTTTGGACCAGATTATAATAGATTTATTCCTCCAATAAAGGGAGATGACAATAAGATCAAAGCAATATAAGATTGGAAAAGTGAATTTGATACCTTACTGCCTATTAAAGAGGCATTTATCATAGATAATATTGCATTAAATGTGGATAGGTTTAATAAAACCCTAGATGAGGATTTTAAAGTAGAAAAAAACTTTAATAAGTTTGTAACAGATGTCAAGCTCATCACAAATGCTAGATGTGATAGAAACAAGGAACAATTACAAAACATCCAAAGCTTTAATTGGCCTTCAGAGGTAGAGGTTGCAGAATGGGATGTCAGCACAAAGCCCAAGAAGAAAAATCCTGCAGCCATTGACCTTGATATATTGGATGAGGAGCGAAGAGGCACCTGGCACCTAATCTCTGAGCAGAAGGAGGATAATCATTAAATAAGACTAGTGTAAGTTAGCGTATATTGGTGGTCACTAGGTCTCACAATAACTACACGAGGGTATCCAAAACATATACAGACAAAGGTGCCAGCTATCAAACATTTGGAAATTAGATTTGATCTTTTCCTTATTTTGTCCTTCCACCGCTTGAAGGTCTAAATGTAATTTTGTCTTTAGTACCTTTAGGGTTAGGTCTATCCATCTGAATGATGTTTCATCCTTAATCTTTAAGGATTCCAAGATGGCTATTTATCTATAAATAGCAAGTGTAACATAATTGTAAGCATGGTGAAATATACAACTGTGAGGTAGACTTCTCATTTTGTCTGAGTTTTTAAGCTTTTAGTCTTTGAATGTATTGAAGTAGTAGAATATTAATAAAATATAGTGTCATTTCTTATTCTATATTTGTGTTGTCTTCTTATATTTATTTTTATGCTCTTGTATGTTTAATTTGTAAGGCATCTTAAACATATCAGTTATAAGGTAACTGTGCAATTGCTTATAAGTTTCTTTCAAGGAGGGAGTAATTCTTGCGAGTGATTCCTGGGGTGTGGGACTGAAAAGGTAGTTTGTAAGGAGCTCTATCTAAACTGCATGTTTTATTTCCATTAATTAGTTTGTTGTGGATCTATATCTCATTTGACTCTTTTCCCAAGAATAAGGCACTGGTCTAGGGTTTAAGTAGCAGTTATTCATCATCAACACCAAGATAAAAAATCATTTACTTTATTGTTATAAACAATATACATGCTTAAGTTGTTGTATCTGAGAATACAATTTAGCTTGTTGATTGCTTAAGAGAGAGAATCATCTAGGTTAGCCTTCTTGAGTCCAAGAACTCTAAAAAGAAGAAGGATGAGAATCCTTATTTCACTGATTTTTTCTATTGTCATGTTCATGGTTTGGCTTATTAAGCTATGTATCAAATTGATCATAATCATCTTATTCCATTAGCTGATAGAGTAAAAGGTAATAGATAAATCAGTGATCCACTGTTATAATTACTAAGAAGTAGTAATGTTTTTAAGGTACACCCACCTGAGATTGTGGATCTCAAAGTAGAAGATTTATCCTCATCAATTAGGCTTTATCTTGTTTATAATTAGAGTTTGGGAGTTATAGAGTTGGTTATTTATTTGTCTATTTTGATTCTACAAGAAAAAGCTCTAAAAATTTGGTGACTCTGCTGGGGAATCAAGATTTTATTGAACTATTCAGAATATCTCTGGTGCTTTAAAAGTTAAAACTAGTTTACAGTTGAGTAAGCCCATGTAAGTTACTCTTATAGTATTCATAGTTAGTTGTGTTGTATTTTCCCAACTTGTTTTTGGTGGTGACTCAAATAAATCTCGGCTATTAGTGCTAAGTAATATTTAACATTCATACACATATTCTTAATATGAATACCAGATCAAGAGTAAGAGAGCATCCTGAAGTAGAATTGGAAAGTGGAATTCCAACTACTCCTAAGACTAAAATGTCTTGGAGAGAAAAGAAGAAAAAAATTATTATAGATAATACATCTCCAAGAAAAGAAGAGAAAACTACGAGAGAAGACTCAACCCAATCTAGTCATGAGGGAAACACATCGAAATATGAAGAGGACCCTAACTTAGGATTGGATACATATGCAAGTAGCAGTACTTCTAGTGAAAGAGAGGTGATTGATACTACTAGTTCATATTATGAAGTTCCCTTTGATGAACTTGTTGAAGAAGAAAGAATTTTGGTGAGGTAGTTGGCCATTCTCCAGCAAAAGAAAAGAGAAAAGGATACAGAAAAAAAAAAGAAAAAACAAGATCAGAAAAATGCTGATAAATTAAGAAGATGATCATTAAGAACTCAAGCAACAAAAAATACTGAAATATCTAATAGAGATCAAGAAAACCTTGCCACTCACCAAAGTATTGGTTTCCAAGTTTCTAAAGATAAAGGGAAGAAGAAGGTGATAGGAAGTGAAATAGATGAACCAAAAACTCACAAAGTTCCAATAGAACAAATGTCTAAATTGGACATTGACCTTGAAAAGTCCAAAAGGGAGAAAGAAACCATGGCCAAAATGCTAGAGAAAGAAGAAGTAGAGGCTACCACTTTAGAGATGAAGAATAAGATTGATTTCCTACAATCTTCAGGATTCTTCCCATACTGGTGTTGAAAGTGCTACAACAACAAAATCCAAAGCTTTCACATTCCAGGATGATGATAGATTTCAAAGGAAACCACTGCATGCAGAAAGGTAGAAGCAATTTTCTTTCATTGGTATTCCTAGTTATCCCAATACAGTACCAAATAATATTGGGGAGAAACTCCCAAATGTTTTAGGAAATAATGTAATTTCTTGAGAAGTACACCTAAGGAAATATATTGATATCATAGATGACCTAAACATTAATCATGAAGATGTCTTGATGAAACTTCTTGTTCAATACTTAGTTGAAGATGCTAGGCAATGGTTTAGAGGGTTATCTAATGGTTCTCTAGCATATATGGATGAATTGATATATTTATTTAAACATAAGTAAGGTGATAAAACAAATAATGGATTCTTTTTAAATGAATTTAACAATATAAAGAAAAATTTCAATGAGGAAATTACAAAATTCAGTACAAGGTTTGAGAGAGCTATGCATAAGATTTTCCAGAAGATAAAACTTGATGAAAATGATGAAGGGTGCTCCCCTTAATGCCACAAACACATAACAGAAACAGAGAAACAACAACAATTTGTAAGAACAGAAAATGGGCTTCTTATTATCTCCACAAATGTGGAATTACAAACTTTCAGATTTACAATATGCAAAGCCACATGGGCATTTCACTTACAATATTCCGTAGGACAAAGCCTCGAATTATTACTCCGATCCACCCAGAACTGTCCTGAACTCCTAAAACAACACTACGGGCCTTCTTTATATAGGCAATTTCCACCGCCCAAGAAGGTTCCAGAAATTTAGCCCTTAGGGCCGACCAAACTTAGAATTATTTTATTTTTTCAATTTAGTACATCAAAG
>MU226547.1:8741661-8760928 GCA_018584345.1 Thuja plicata | reverse complement strand
ACTTACTAAAAATAGCAAGTTTCCATAAACAGCAGCTCTGCACAAGGTAGCCCTTATTGAAAAGAAAACAGAAATATTTTTGGGTGATGCAAGATTGCCCTTACACCCAGGATGCTCCTGCATCAGAAAAGGTATGTCTTTCTACATATTTGAATGCTTTTGATTCTAAAATGGGATATCCTCTTAGAGACAAGAATCCAAGAAGCCTTACTGATGCATATAGGATAGTAGTTAATATAAAAAATGAACAGAAGAGTATCAGGAAAATTGGGTAGAAGGGATGATGGACAGTTCATTAGGAGCAATTAAAAAGAACTAGAATACAAAGATTATAAAGCTCCACAAAATAATAGACCATCCTACAATAGTTATAATACAAAAAATAGGATTCAAAATCACCCATATGGTACCCAATTTAAAGATGGTAAACCTATTATCCCACCAAGAAAAGATAAGCCTGATAATAAGACTCCTGACCCTTTGCATAAAAATTATGTTAACATGTGCAATGATGCTTATTGGTGTGAAGCTTTCCAAGCCCCACATAATCCTGAATTTTGTGTTGTTTCCCTAGATATAAATGCAAATGAAGAACAAGGAGAGGAAGAAGGTGAGTTGTGTGATGATAATGGATGTGATATGAATGATTCTTATGCATGTCCTGATGTAGATTCTGATAATGAAGTTGAGAACCATGATATGTATGGTTCATAAGGAAGAATAGAAGTATATCATAAACAAGTTTTGTCTTATAGTGAAGATGAAAAGGTTGATAATATAAGATGTTATGTTCAAAACAGTCAGGAATCTACAATAGTGAGAAAACCTTCTAATGAGGAAAGAGAAATAATTATTGTTGATCTTGTTACTAAAGAAAGAAGTAATTATAACTTGAGGAATAGAGTAGTTGGTGATGCAGGTAGCCAACCAGCTGGCATCTTTATCAAATAAAACAAATCAGATGCAAAGTACACACAAAAGAAAGAAGGACCTACTAAAAATATAAATAAACCAAAGGTCAAAATTGTAAACAAGTCAAATGGTTCAAACATTGTATATGAGGGAAAGACCAAAGTATCAGAAACAAGCTCTTCCCCTCCTAAGGTTGAAAATAAGAAATCAAAGAAGGAAGAGTCAACTCTGAATATTCAAGTTGAGGATAATAATATTATTGTTGAAAAACAAGAGTCCTTTGATGTAAAATATGCTCCTATTGATATGGGTTAGTGTTTATCACAAATGACTATTAAGGTTCCATTTCTAGAAATGATGAGAAATAAAGAACATACAGAAAAAGTCCTTACAGTGTTAAGTAGTGTTTCTCTACTTAAACTCCAAAACCCAAAGGATGTTCAAAAGAAGCTGACAGCAAAGGAAAAGAGCCTGAAGGATTGATTTCAGAAATTCCTCAAATGTATTTAAATACAAATACTTCCTCATGAATTATTGATCCTTTTTTTTTAACTCTGGTTATTAATGGTAGGATGCTTAAAAATTGTATGATAAATTATGGAGCATCTAACACTGTTATGCCTTCAGAAATAATGAGGTTAATGGGATTATAAGTAGACACTCCTAATGGAAGATGTCAGGCAATGGATTCTAGATAAATCCATGTTATTGGTACTATTGAGGCTTGGCCTTACATGTTAGAAATATGTCCTGACACAATGTTAACAATGAGTGTATTGGTTGTTGTTATTCCACATCATTATGACATGTTGCTATTAAGAAAATGGTGTTTTTCAATGGGTGGAAGTACTCAATGTGATTTATCTTTTGCTACTTTCAACATTGTTGGTAATAATGTCAATATGTCCTAGGAAAGAAGGACTCCTTATATGATTGAACTAAATGAAAATACTAACATTAATTGTTATGTAGATGTAGATATCAAAAAATTCAGAGTAGAGAAAAGTATTTCTCAATGCAAAAATGTTGATCCATTAATTGAATAGTTGAATACACAACAAGGTGGTTTATGGAAGATGCATTTTGATGGAGTCTGTTCTAAAGAGGGATCAGGAGTTGGTGTCCTATTTATTTCTCCATTAGGTACAACATTCAAGTACTCTTTCTTGTTAACATTTCAATGTATAAATAATAGTGTTGAATATGAAGCCTTGTCTTTGGGGTTAAATATTGCTACTAAGCATGAAATTAAATGTTTAATGGTTTATGGTGATTCTGAGCTTGTAGTAGCACAATTTAGATCCAAATATGCTATAAAAAATGATAGATTGAAAATGTACAAACATGCTATTTGGTATCAGATTGAAATATTTGATTAAGACCTTCTCCAAATGGTTACAATGGTCTTCTTCTTTTTTTGAAAAGTATGTTAGATCATTCTGGTAGACTACCATGGGGACATCTATAAGATCTTTAAAGATTACATCTATGGCTCTCTGAAAAGTAGGACCAGCATTTTTTAGACCAAAAGGCATAAGAGCATATGCATAAGTCCCCTAAGGAGTAGTGAATGTTGTCTTGAATTATTCTGAATCCTTGACCAGCACCTAATTATACCCAGAGAACACATCCATCATAGACAATAGATCACATCTAGTGACCTTGTGCAACATAGCTTCTATATTGGGTAATCCATAATTGTCTTTCAATGAAGCTACATTTAGGTTTCTGAAATCAATAAATAACCTTATGCCCCCATTCTTATTTCTTACAGGGATTAAATTTGAAACCCATGATGAATGTCTGATAGGTTGAGTTATTCCTGCATCCCTCAATTTAATCAACTCCATATGCATCTTAGTATCCAGTAGGGGGTTGATGGGCATCTATTTTTTCCTAAATGGTTTCACATCTTCTTTCAGTGGGATGTCATGCTGAAACAAGTCTTCTCTATAGGATTTAAGATCCTCACAGGACTAGGCAAAAACATGTTTATACTTCTTCAACAGCTTTATCAGATTCAATCTCATATTCCTATCTAGCTTTTTACCAATGTAAACTAATTGAGGAGATGTCTTTGAACCTAGATTTATCTCTTCCAAATCTCCCACCTTGGCATTGGACTTCTAAGACATATATTTATAATTTATACTAAACATGACCTCCAATTCAACTAATCCTTTAGGAATATGATTAGATGCTAGTTGAACAATTTATTTATCAAAAATGTACTCTTTGCCTTCTACAAATCCTACCAAAGAGTCACAATCAATATTTTGACCATCATATTGGTCTAAGCCCTGAATAAATCTAAGGATATAATCATCATCCTCAAAAACTTTCCAATTATAGATATTATCAGGAAATGCTGGCCTATTCTTGAATTCCACCACAGATATGCCAGCAAGGCTAATATCATCATTCTTCAGAGCAATATTGGCAAGAAATTCTTCCATAATATTGTTGGACCTTTCTACCGAAAGAATATTAAAAGCATTAAAGAATTCTAATCTATCCTAGACATCATACTTATACAATTTCAATTTGTCATCTTTTGCAGAATACTTTTCCCTAATTTGAGCTATGATTAGATGGTAATCCCCACAAACTTGTAACCATGTAATACCATGCTTGATGGAAATATTCATTCCCAATATTAGTGCTTCATACTTAGTTGTTTTTTGGTACAATGAAAGGCTAATAGGAAAGAGTACTTAAAAGTAATACCTGATGGGGATATTAACAAGAAACCTACTCCTAATCCTTCTCTAGAGAAGCCTCCATCAAATTACATCTTCCACAATCCATCTTGTTGCAACAAAAACTCATCAATAATTGGATCAGTGTTCCTCAATTGCAGCTTGATCTCCTCAACAGAAAATTTTTCCATGTCAATATCTACACAACAATTCAGTTGATCGGGCATGAATATCTCCACCATGACACATGAACAAGGCTCTTTGTACAACTTGACCTCAGTGTCATTTATTGGAATTGTTGCATATGAAAAATCTAGTTGCAGTCTTCCACCCATTGTTGTTGCCCATTGTCTAGACAAAATAATACCATAATAGGGTTTTGTGTCAACAACAACTATGTCTATTCTATAGGTAGCTTGAGGGAAAGAAAAAAAATTTAATTCAATGTCTTTTAGTGTTCCTATCACATGAACCTCTCTATTTTCCATTGCATAACAGCTTCCAGTAGGAGTACTGACTTGAAGGCCCAGCTCTTTCAGAACATGATATGGCATCACAGTAGCTGCAACACCAGATTCTATCATATATTTCTTCACTAGAAAATGATTTATCATCGAAGTTACATAAAAGGGATCAATTGACAATGGTTCTTGGGTGATCACATTTCCATTGAATATATTAGAGAATTCCTTTCTTTTCTCTAAGCCTTTTACTTGGTTATCCTTTTCAGCGACATATGGAAGTCCTCTCTTATCATTATTCAAGGTTAAGGACACTTCTTCCTAGTTTGACACAAAGACATCTTCAATTCCCTTTTAAAATGCTAAAGCAACTTCTTTATGATCTTTTATTTTCAGCATCTCCATCAATGGGACTAAAAATTTCATTTGAGTAAGAGCATGTCTCATGTCAAACATGGGTAATTCAAAAGATACATCTCTTATCATTTTACCTTTCTTGGCTTTATTAGTGGCCACTTGTTCTTCTTTTGTTTCTGCTTTCTCCTTCTAAGCAGAAGAAGACTCAGTTTTCTTTACAACTTTCTTTTCTTTTCTACCCTTTCCATGAGATTCTGCAGCATTTTGTGGGCATCCTCTTTAATAAAAATAGAGGCAAGCTTGCCTTGGCTAGGCTCAACTATTCTATTTCTTAGATTGTATGCACCCCTAGCCTGGTTTATTGCTGCTATAGTTAGGGATCTTTTCTCTTCATCACTGGGTAATCTAAAATGGGGATGCTCCTTTTCATCACCCAATGCATTAATAGTTCTTTGTGATACAATACCAGTCTTATCATTAGAATTAGAGACAAGTTGGGTCTGGTACTCTAGGTACTTACTTCTGCTATTCATATCTTCAACAGGTTCACTTTTTTTAGGATACCATGGATAAGGCTTCCTTACAGTGAACATATTCACAATAGGAATTTCTTGTTCAAGACCTAGTTGTTCATTTCCCTCCCCCATTTGATCAGCTAGGGCTTGGGCTACCACACATTGATAGGAAGAATGAGGCATGTTGCAAGAAGCATACCAAGGAGTTTTCTCTACATAGTTTGTACTATTCCTCTTTAAGTGATCAGTGGCTTCCTTAGTCTTTTGGTTTTATTGGTTCTCAAGGATTGGCTTGCCATCTTTCCAATTAGTTATGTATGGCATATCCCTCATATTAGGTTTTTTATCATACCTTTAATACTGGTACTTGTCATCATGATAGCCTTTATTACTTTTATCCATCTTAGCAGTAAGATCTTTCACTGCAATCACTAAGTTATCAACCATCTCATCCTCCTTAATAGGTTTTCTTGTTTGTCCTTTTTCCTTCCATAACTTTCCATCCTATATCTTCCCCATCTTGCCTGAGGCTTGCCTATTACTCTCAATGTATATTGTTTTTTTTATAATCCCCTCTCAAGGTACGAGGGTTCTTGTCTCTAAGAAGATAGGACATCTTCCCATCAGCAACATTGAAATATGTAATTAGACATACTTGTTCATCTAACCTTAGCACTTGGAAAATCTTTTTAATATCCTTTTGGAACCTATTGTTGAAATATGACATGCTCTCATTTGAGAATTTATTAATGTTATTAAATTCATTCAACATGTAACCAGAGTTAACATGTTCTTTGTATTTCTCCCTAAAAGAGCTAAAAAAATCCTCCCAAGATGTTATTCTATCATTAGGAAAGTTTCTAAACCAATCCCTAGCATCTTCTATCAAGGATTGAAAAAAAATTCATAATAACATCTTCATGTTCTATTTCAAAATCAGTTATCTTATCTTTAAAAGATTTCAAATTTTCTTCATAGGTTATGACATTATTTCCTATGAATCTGGGGATTCGATCTCTTACCTCATTAGGGATCATGTTAGGATGACCAGGAATGTCATCAAAGAAAAGAGGTCTACATCTATCCAGATGGACATGTATTCTTTGGAAGCTTCCCAAAGTATTGTTTCCACTTGGTCTAGCTACACCTCCTTGATTTTGAGTGTGCTGAGGGCATCCTTGTTTTAGACCAGAGCTTTGAGCATTTGGACTAGGACCAACATGTTGAACACTTGGACCAGTAACAGACTATTGAGCAGCTAGACCAGCACCACCTAGTGTATTTTTGATGTTGTGTCCCAGTATTAACAGGAATAGAACTACTTGTAGTAGTATTGCTGGTAGCATGTAAGAAAGCTATCCTCATTTTCATGTCAGCAGCAGCAACCTCTAGTTCATTCTTTTCTAGTTGCTTGGCTAGATCTTCTTTGGGTTTTCTGGCTTTCTCAAGTTCTATGTCAACTTGAGACATTCCTATAGGAGAAATTTTATTTTTCTTTGGCTCATTAATACTAATGCTAATATCCTTTTTCTTACCTTTATCAGAGATAAAATTATCACTTTTCTTGAGCTTTGCATTTTTCTCAATCTCATATTGATGCAATTGTCTCATGACAGGTCCTTCTCCTTCAAAATCATATTTACTTGAGTTGGACCTATTATTTGTAGCTTTATACCTCAAGGCCTCAAGGTCACCATACAGGTCTATGTCTAGATCTTTAACTTCCTCATTTAGGCTTTTAGCCTTAAGCTCATTTCTTCTTTTGTCTACCAAGAGTTCTTCTCTCTCATTTAACAATTCATAGAGCTCTTATTCATGCCTTTTCCTTGCATCTTCTATCTCTAATTCTTTTTCATGCTTCTTTCTTCTCAAAGCCATGACCTCTTCTTTCAATTTATCATAATCATAAGATGTCATTTCAGAAATATATGTCTCTCCTGGTTGTTCAAAAGTTTCTTCTGTAGGGAATAATCCTGCATCTTTCATCTCTCCATCTCTGAAAGGATCAAAAGCTATGTAAGCCCTATAAGGACCTATTGGCCATGATTAATCTGCACTTTCAGATGACAATGACCTTCTCTTTGGGATAGGGGTCTCCATTCTCCCCTTTGATGTATTGGGAGAATTGTGATTCGGTCCACCTCTCTTGGACCACTGTCTCCTTCCAGGTGTATGGAGCTCTTCTCCTATATCTTTCTCAAGATTAGCTCTAAAATAAGACCTAGTGTTTCTTTTTTGACTCATTTTAAGATTAGTCAATAATTTTCAATGTTTCAATATGCAAATCACACTAGAATGCACAGAGTTAGATTCGCCACTGACAACTAGTATGGGAATAAATTTGATAAACTAATCAAGAAATGGACTATAAACAATTAGTCATTATAGACTTTACAAAATCCACTTCTCCCCAGTAGAGTCGCCAATTTGTTAATTAGAGATTTTTCTTACAAAATCTCAATATAGCATCAATGCTTGACTCTTAGATTCCCAAATCTTGATTCATACAAGGAAAAGTATAATTGATGAGGATTAATCCTCCTTCTTCTTTGAGCTCCACAAACTTAGGCGGGTGTACCTTTTATATTTTACTACTTCTCAATAATTTTAATAGCGGATCAAGGGTTACATTGAATTTTCTCTTGCCTCTTACTGCAAGAATTGATAGCACATATTGCAAATGAATATGACCAATTTAATGCAGAGCTTAACAAGCCAGACCATGAACTTGACAAGGGAAAATAACAGTGAAAAAAGGATTCTCATCCTTCTTCTTTTTAGAGTTCTTGACTCGGGAAGGAAAACCTAATGATTCTCTCTTCAAGGAATCAAAAAATTGAATTGTATTCTTCAATACAACTAATTAGGCATATATTTTATTAATAAAAAAAATGTAAATGATTGTTTATATTTAAGATTGATGATGATAACTACTTATCAAAACCTAGACCAGTGCCTAATCTTGGGCAAAGAGTCAATTGAGATATACATTCACAGAAACTAATTAATTGAAACACATATGAAGCCTAGATAGAGTGCCTTACAAAATATATTCTCATTCCCACACCCATGTATTAAATTCTCACACTAATATCTAGCCCTCTAGAACTACATATAAGATTTACTCCCTCCTTGAAAGAAACTTACAAATAATCGCACAGTTACCTTATAACCAGTACATTTAAATTGCCTTACAGATTAAACATACAAGAGCATAAAAAGAAATAAAAGAAGACATCATACATGTGAAATAGGAAAATCCACTATATTTTATTAATATAATTTTGCTTCAATACATTTAGAGAGACAAAAAAATCTTGAAAACTAGACAAAAATAAGAAGTCTACCTTGCAATTATGAATTCACCATCTTTTACAAAATCTTACAAATTTCTATATATAGAGAGCACTAGTCATCTTGTAATCCTTAGAGAGAAAGGATGTAACAAGCTTTGGATGGCTAGGGTAACCCTAAAAGTACTAGAAGACAAAATTATAGTTACATATTCAGTTGGTGGAGAAAACACTTGAGTGGATGATTTGATATGATTCTAAATCTTTTGCATTTGGCATCTCTGTCCACAGATATTCTGGTTAACCTCTTAAGGTTGTTGTGAGACCTAGTGACCACCAATACAAGATAACTTATACTAGTCTTACTGATGATTACCCTCCCTGTGCTCATTGATCAGGTGTCAGGTGTCATTCTACTCCTCATCCATCACATCCAAGTTGATCATTGCTAGTTTCTTCTTCTTGGGCTTAGTGATGTTGTCCCATTGTGTAAATTTAGCCTCCAAAGGACAATTAAAACTTTTAATGCTTTGTAATTGTGCCTTTTTCCTATCCCATCTCGCATGAGTTATGATCTTGACATTTGTGAAAAACTTCACAAAGTTTGTCTCTGCTTTAAAGGCTTCATCCAAGGTCTTGTTGAGTCTGTCCATGTCTAGGACACTGTCATCTATTATGAATGCCTATTTAATAGGAAATATAGTGTCAAACTCATTTCTCCATTCTTCCACTAATTTTATCTTATCATCTTATCCCTTAATTGAATGAATAAATCTATAGAAATCTGGGCTAAACATATTAATCCTTTCATGTATCTGATTATATTTGCCTTTAAAGAAATGTGATGTTGTTCCAATCTCCTCAATTACCTCTCCCACTTGACAAAAATTCTCTGGGAAATATATCCTATGTGGTCGTAAGGCTTCTACCCTCTCAGATAGTGATCCCCTGCTTGACCAAGTGCCAAAATAAGGATCCAGAGTTATAATATGGATTTTGACCTATGTCTCTAGGCCAGGTAGCTTACTATAAGCCTTGTGCACCAAGTCAAATTTACCTTTCAAGATATCTATCTTGTGCCGCAAGATTTTCTATAGGTCTTCTAAAGACACTTTATTCTGATCTTTATCAACTTGCTCTGTTCCACTTGGAAAATCTTCTATGGTCTTTGTTTGAGCATCCACAACTTCTTTGGGTGGACTAGGGATAGCTTTGGGGGAATCTTGTAGCTTCTTTCTTAACTCCTCTACTTTCTCTTTTAGTGACTTGATTCGAATAAAGAACTTTTCCCTGTCCTTTACCACAACAATTGACTCATAAAAGAGTCTCTTGTATCTTTTTGACAGCTGCTCTATTTTTGCCTCATTTAGGTGTGCAAAGTGGGTAACATCTTTGGATATCTCTAAATCTAAAGTGTAACAATTTAGCATTTGGTTGTTTCCAAATTTGATCAATTATAAATGTAGAAGCCAAATCCCACCCAAGTGCAAGTAACATTCCACTAGATTTTACTAGTTGTTTATCCTCCTTAGGTAACATGGTCTTTGTCTCAGGATCATAGGCTTGTAGGGCTTGCAAAGATTCACCTTGTGTAGAACCACCCTCTATCAATTTTAATTGATCCCCAACTTCTTGTTGCTTCCTCCAAATCAAGAAGTTCTTGAATTCTTTTGTCTTAATGAAGGCATCATCACTGAGGAACTCTTCTTGATGGTGCTCTCTATCATCTTGACACAGCTTAAGGGGTAATTCAATTTCTTTTTTTATATCATTTTCAAATTTCTTCCCTTCCTTGATTTTCTTCCTCAACTGGTGGTGGTACTGCCTGTCACCAGTGATCTGGGCACTCACTTTATCTTTCTTCTTCTCTTCTATCTTTGTTTGAGAAGGCTCCCCTGATTCTACTCTATGTTTCTTCTTTGGGGGCTCATTAGTTTCCTCAGCCTTAGGTACTTGTTTAAGATCCACTTCCATACTCTGTTTTATTGAAAGTGGCTAGCCCATGGGAGGAGGACTATGTACTAAGTAACCTATTAATCTCTAAGTTCTATTGGTGATTAGTGACTAACACTTAGTCATTCACTTAGGCAGTTTTAGTTGGCTATCACTGTGGTCGAGCTAAAACTATGAAAGGCTGAGCAACATTGCTGAGAAGTATTCAGTTTTCCTAGTTACATTTTCGAGCCGAGTTACATTGCCAAGCTGAGTAGGATACAGAGATGTTAAGTGCCAAGCGATAGAGAAGTCAAGTGTTGAGAAAAATAGTTTTTGTATACATGTCTAGAATGATTCAAACTTTGAGGATAAGTGATCTGGCTGACTTATGTATGCATTTAATATTCTTCTACAGAGTTAGTTATGCATTTAATTGTTTTATCCTATGCATGATCTATTGTAAACACTAATTGTAATACCATCAAGGTATGGGTATTAGATCTTGATCGTTGATCTAGATATCGCTATTAGACTTGAACATATATATTAGATTTCTTTGAAACCCTATTTTGTGTGTGTGTGTCTAAGAAGAGAGTAGATGAAGTGTATGTGGTGACTACATTTTTGAAGTGAAATGCATACAGGGTTATTTTGTTAAGAAGTAGAGATTAAGCAGAGTGACAACACAGTGAACAGCAGAGTAAAGTTATATCAGATTGTGAGATCATAGAAGGTACTGGAAAGAGGAGATCCGTCATCAGCATTAGAGTGCATAATGAAGGATCAATACTTGAGACATTCTAATCATTGTATTAGGTGAAAATCTCTTAACAGAGTGGTTCTAGCAGACCTTTCTAAATCTCCTAACAGAGTGCTTACTTTATTGTAAGTTGAAATCCTTTCACAGGGTAGATTGTAATTATCTTTAGCTCTTAACCGAGAAGACCTTTAATAGGGTAGATTGCATCTTGTAATCAACTTTTGTAGCCTTAATAGGCACACTTTATTACTATAGTAGTGGAGAATTTTGTGGGTGTCATCCCCACCCCAGTTTTACCTATTTGGGTTTCTAGGTGACCAAGTTCTTGTGTTATGAGTTATTTATTTCATTGTATGGATGCTATCTGATATTAAATTAGATTCATATATGTATGAATGTGGATCAGTTTTTTTTAAGTGTTTAAATTTGAAGATCTGATTCACCCCCCCTCTCAGTATCTTTCTTTCCCATTATTGTATTTCCAACATAACCTCCCTCACTATCCTCTTTATACTCAAAGGATGATTTTTTTCAAGGCCTCTTTCCTTATCCTCAATCAATCCCTCAATCTGATTGTACAATATGTTATAAGATTCAATCATTTTGGCAAGTCTCTACAAATAGGGTACTTCTAGAAAAAAACCTCCAAAGGGGATCCCTTTTTTAATCATTTTGTTTCTCCAAGCCTATCAATTCTTGGTACTGTTCAGCTCTTCTTGTTGCTTCCCCATCTTCCAAGTTTTTTTTATAAGGTCTTCTTTAATACATTCCTCATGCTCCTTGATAGTAGTTATGGTTGGGTTCAGCAACTTTTTTGCACTCTTAATAAAACCTTCTGGATCTACATACTTGTACAAGGCCATGCTCATTCAATACTAACCCAACCACTTGTTCACAATATCCATGGCTCTTTTTCCAATAATAAAGTTAGAAACCTTAAATTGCCTAGGTGTGAAGGTACCCTTTCTATGGGGATCCAAGTGCTCTTTATCCATCCACATTAGCTTCCAAATGAACTCCATTATAGCTACCCTTGGAGGCACATAGTGTGGAAGTATGTGTGGGGGTTGGAACATCCATAAACCCTAATCAAAGTAAAGGTTATCTCACTGTAAAAATCTCCCCAATTGTGATCTCCTACCCATTTTTCCACATATTGGCATGGTCTGAGAAGTTGAAGCACCTTGATTAGCAACCTTGTTACATTTAGAACTAGAAAATTTAAAAGTGGATGCACAATCTAGTTCTAAAATCCACAGTACTCATTTTCATTTGAATTATAGTTCCAAACCCTAGTCTAGAGTTGTACAGGGTTTGGTTGGCCATGGAACTGCATCCTTGGTCTCAAATTTTGTGTGTCGATTCTGTCAATGTTGAATTAAAAAATTAAATGCATTAAAATAGAATAATGCATGAACTTAGGATTGGCTTTCTTATGGATATCTATGAGGCCTTGATGTATATTTTAAATGACATATTGAATGTAGTCAAAGTTAGTATTGGCATGTGAGTTCTGAATGTCCAAGAAGATCATCAAAAGATCTATAGGCAACCTCTCACTACCCTCATCCATTCCCAATACCCTACACATCCCATAAGAAATATAATTCACGTAGAATCTCAAATCCTTGTAAAAATATGGTGCACTAGAATTTTGCAGGGGAGCTATGTAATTTCTATTTGATCTCGGCACATGATCCTAGATCAACTTGCTAACAATGGTGGCCTCTCTGACATACTTATTTTCTAACTTGGTTAAATCAATATTTGTGGTACATGGATGGTATATTCCAAAGGATTTCATGAAGGAAGACCTATCCAAGGTCACTAAATCTGTCTCGTCACTTTTCTTGATAATTATAGAAGTAGAATCATACCTTCTAGCCAGCTCAATTAATAGTTCTACATCTACGAAGGCATTTGGGACCATCATTTTAGCCAGACCTAATGTCTAAGCATTTGATATGGGAATTTTTTTTATCCCTATTACTATCAAAGTAATTGAATAAATGGTTACCATAATTCTTGAGAGTATTTGGATCTCTACAATTTGACATGTCATCAGAGAAAAGTTCATCATTTACCTTGTTGTTTTGGTTGGTCCCAGGTAGCAGAGCCATGAAATCATCAGATTATTCCTCTTGCCTTTCTTCTTATCCTCTACATCTTTACTTTCCCCACTGGTTAAAGCCCCACTTGGTCCAGCTTGAATCATCTTTCCTAATCTTTACTGAATAATTATTCACTCAAACACAAGCTTTTCCTTATTATTTCTCTAAAACTCAAGCAATTTCTCAGCTTTGAAAACTTTGAAACTTACACAAATTCTCTGCTCTATACTCTGAAAACTTGTAATCTAAAATGTACAAAGGCTACGTCTATTTATCATTTGAACATTGAATGCACTAGTCTAGTCAAGAACCTGGAAACCATTGCTCAATCACTTCTTCCATAACTTTGTGTGCCTTGACATCAAATCTTTCCTAGCCATGGCACCTGAAGTTGACAGGTAATCAAATTTGAAAATCCCAATTGGAAGAGTCATGAGTGTTTTTTTTCATTTTTAAATCCTTATTTTATGTAAAAAGGCTAGACATGCTATTTGATTGGCCAGGTTTTCTTTCTTTTCATAGCTCATCGAATTACTTGTACCATGTTAGAATATTTTGTCTTCAATAGGCCCTAGCTTTTTATAATATTTCTTTGATATAGTGCGAGAGAAAACCCTTAAGGTTTTACCATCCTTAGACCATGATTTATCTAGTGATGACACGACTTCTCTATCTCCAAGTCGCTGAAAGTTTTCTTTGACTCAGGTTACATCACGAGATCTAGCACTAGCCACATGATATTTTCTTCATCAATAGTCATCTCCAGGTCACAAGATAGTTTCATTAACTCTGATTCCATTCTTAGATTACATGATGGCCAATAATTTTAACCTGACTTAGCATCTGGTTCACTTTTTAACACTTAGTAACTTGTTCCTTCTTATCTATGAATCATTGGATAAACCTTACTAGGATTTACTTTGACCATGTTTCAAATATGGAGATTGTGCGACTAATCTATCTTTGAATCTCTAAATATTTATCTTAACCCAAGTTTCATCTAGAGACTGAGCACTAACCGTTCATCTAACACAAGATCTACAATCCTCGATGAGTCACTAAAAGTTCTTCTTAACCTTAGGTTCATTTAGAGATCACGTGACAAGTCAAAAGAATGATCCTATCTTAACTCTAATTCTATCTAGAGATTCAATGACTAACTAAGTCTCTGAATCACTAATCTTTTCTACTAACCATGGATTTATTCATAGATTACATGCACACCACTAGATTTGAGTTACATTAACATTTCAGATCTTTCTTGTCTTCTAAGCCTTTATCTTTAACTCAACCTTAATTCATTCAGAGATCACCCGACTGTGTTATCTCTAAGTCCCTGAATGTTTTACTTTACCCCAAATTTATTCTAAGATCACACACAGAATACACAATTAGATCTTGATTTACACCTTGCGTTGAGTCTCTGAATCATTTTGTACTTGCTCAATTTGTCTAGAGATTACGTGACTACCCTTGATCCTCTTTTTAATCTACGACCTATGATGAATCTCTCAATCTTTGACCTTAACTCCAATTTGTTCTGAGATCATGCGACTAAGGTTATCTCGCAATCTCACAGTAATTGGACAAAATCTAGAGATTTAGCAACTGAATAAAATTCTAAGTCACTAAATAAATCTTATAACTCGGGTTCTATTTGGAAATCATGCGCTACCCCTTAGATTGTTTCTCAATCAATGATTAGCATTAAGTCTCACAAACTTTTTGTACTTGATCTATTCTTCCTAAGATTACACGATAGCCCTTGATCCTTCTTTAATCCAATGGCCTGCATTAAATCTCGAGACTATCTTCTTAACCACACTTTCTTTCTAAGATCACACAACTAAGCTATCTCTAAATTTTGGAATAAACTTTACTAAGCTTGATCTCAACCATAGGTTTATCTGGATATTACGTGACAAGCCTTATCTTTGAATCACTGAAAGATACACTAACTCATGAGTTAATTGGGAGATCATGTGTAGGCCACATGGTCAAGTCAAAGACATAACAATATGTACAATTGTCTCTTAATCGCTGAAGGAAACCTTGAATTTGGCATCTTCTACTCATCTTGGAAAAGATCAACGATCCTTTTTGAATCTATGAATCTTTCACTTCACTCTAATAACTTCTAGAGATCATGCAACAAAGAAAAAATGAACTCTATCTTGACCTCGAGTTATATTACAAGATTATGCGACTGAGAAATCTCCAAGTCGTTGAATAATTCTTGTAACTTGAGTTAAGTCACAAGATCTGGCGCTAGCCACATGATCAAAATAGCATCCATGATTGTTGATGAGTCTCTAAATCCTTGAGTCAACTTCATATTTACCTCACAATCACATGCCAACCGCATGATCAAATCAAGATCTATTATTTGTGCTTAATCTATGAATGACTTAGATCATATTCCATTTATATTGAGATTAAGAGATACAAGCTTGTGCCAATTCTCTAGATTAAAGGGAATATTCGGTTCTAATTATGAGATCAGGAGATAAAGGAAAAGGTTAAAAAGCACATGGCTTATAAGATTTAAGCTACTTGAAAAAAAGTAACTTCAAATTAGACCATGGTCATGAACATCTAGGGTTTTTGCTTGGAAACAACACAAATGACCTAGGGCTTAGGGTTTTCAAACATTTTTTATTGCTTTTCTCAAAAACAGACACTTGCAGGAAAATTTAATGGTATACTTGAATAGACCTTGACATTTTATGCATAACTGACACTAGGAACCAAATTTTTTTAGCAAGACTCATAAAATCATAAATAAATCCAACAAGTTGGTTGACCATGTCTAACTAACTATTTGTGAGCTTATGCACATCACTATTCCTTTCATCAAGTTTGGTAGCCATTTTTCTCTTGTCTTCTTCTATCTTTGACTTACCTTCCTCATCTTTTTTCTTCTAATTAATCACCTCACATAGTGTTATTGATTGAGTTTCTTATTCTATCTTCACACTTTTGACTTGTTCTTTCAATATATTGTTCTTCTCCAATAGATCTACAATCGCTTCATTGCTTTCTTTTGAATCTCCATTGTCAAATAGACCTTTAGTGTCTTCTTAGATATATTGAGTATCTTTCATCTGAGTTACTAATTCCTTCCTATATTTTAAGGATTTCCTTAATTATCCTCAAGTAGTCTCAAGATGCTGCAGTGCCAGCTCAATATCAATCTTTTGATTCTCAATGACCTTTCCCAACTTATAAGCCTCCATTTCCAAGATCTTAACTCTCAAGTGGTTAGACTTTGTTTAAGAGAACAGAGCTCCGATACCAATTGTTGGAAGTCTAATATGGGAAAGCAGTAAGTGAAAAATTAGATCTATAAATATTCTACCAATTCTTAACAAACCGATTCAACCATGTATTCATAAACATAAACTAGAATGTTGTAAAAGATTTAACATCTAATTATGAACACATAACATAAATATTTTTCTATCCCAGAAACCCTTGAAGGTAAAACTGGGGTGGGGATGACACCCACAAATCTTCACTACTGCAGTAATAAAGTGTGCCTATTAGGGATAGAAAGTTTTGATCACTTCTAATGATCTACCCTGTGAGGTGTATGCCCTGTTAAGAGCTTTCATACTTATACAATCTACCTTGTTAAATGATTTAAACTTATAAAAAATTAAGCACTTGGTTCAGAGATTTACAAAGGCCTGTTAGGACCACTCTGTTAAGAGATTTACCCTGATTCACTTTCTATAATGTATCAGTACCTAATCCTTTGGTCTACACTACAAATGCTGATAACAAATCTCTTCTTTCCAACTCTTAACTGATCTCTCATTCTGATTTATCTTTGTTCTTCTCTTCACTGCTTTGCTCGGTCACTCTGTCTGGTCAATGCTTCAAATATGAAAACATGCATATACTTTTGATCTCTCTTCTTGGCATCCGCGTCCAAACATACATTCTCTAACATATATGGATTAGGGTTTGAAGCATCCCATATAGCTCATCCTGATCAAGATCAACGATCTAGATCCATCATATTTTTTCACCTAGGCATCCCTAATTTTGGCTGGTTACATGCCTTTCATAGAAATCCATGATCATAAAAATAGCGTGTAATTAATGCATTAAATCTCTATGCAAGATCATTAAATGCTCCATATAAGTCAGAAAAAATGGTTTACCTTGGTGTTTGTGTCATTCCAAAATATATACAAAATATGTTTTACTCGACATAACCAAACACTGGTGCTCAATCAATACTGTGTTTCTCGACATAAATGTATGCTATCGCTTGTCACTAACTCTTCTATGCAACTTGACAATCATTCCACTCAGCATCCATTAAGTACTCGGCAACCTCTAAATTTCTTGGTAGTAAATACTACTTGGTCTTGGCCTTAGTGGGATGGTTCGATCACAGTGATGAGCAACCAACCTCCCTTGATTATGACTAAGTGTGGGACACTAATAGAAAATAAAACTTAGAGATCAACAATATATATCTCAATATCAAACTAAGTTTGAATTGTATTGCTATATCATTTTTATCATCAAATGAATTTAATTATATATATATATATATATATATATATATATATATATATATTATCCAAGAATATCTCATGAAGGGATATACCTCTTTGTGAGACTATGTTTCTCATGAAGAGTGATGTCTCTTCATGAGACATTCTTATTATCAAAGTTTACCAACTCAACAAATTGCATTATCGACATTTTATTGATTTTCAAAGTCAATCCTCATTATCGACGTGTTAATATCGATCTTCATTAACATTGAACATTATACTAGTCGATACATATTGACCTTGATTCTATTTGTTGTCCAAACATACTTTTAATAGAATCATTTATAATAATGATACTGTCAACATTGATGACATTAAGTTTTTCCTTTAGTATACTTAAAGGGAAAAACATGATAATGGTCATTGGTATAAGCATAACCAGCGGATAGCAAGGATACCTGACGAGATGAAAATTCCTATTGTAAAAATGATAAGTATAGACTTGCCCAACGAACATTGACAAGAGTCAAACTGGTGACAAGAATTATCGATGATACAGTTTTGAGAACATCGCAGATGGAGGAGAACAGGCATACCCGAAAAACAGTTCAATTAAGGGACACTGACGGAGTACAAAATTGATAGAACTGATAGAGCATCCCAACCATCAGAATCGACAGTCAGTTATAGAACCTGCAATAAGTGGATCTGACTTTACACGTCAAATAAAACATTGTAATTCTATTTGTAGAGTTTTTATTTGTTTTAAATCTTTACTTGAGGGTCAAGCAAGAAAATTGTGAATGTTTTAAAGCATCCTAACGGAACTAAAACATATCGAACTAAATATCAAGGTCAATTTGTAAACCTTGGATCTAGAGTTAATTTGTAAAAGCGTGAATCAAGAATAGAGCTAGAAACTAGTATAAATAGATGTTCAATCATTTGTAATGTAAACTAACTTGTAATCATTTTCCAAATGATAGTAGCCATGGAGAGAATTTAAGCAGCAGAAGAGAATTCATGCAAAGTACAGAAATAGATCAAATCAGTTATCAGGAACACAAAAAGGCTGCTAATGACTAGAGACAAGGTATCACGCAATCACTCAAGGTGATTACATTTACATTGTAATCTTTACAGGATCTGTTATCAGCAATTAGAGATTGCATTCACTATTAGATCAACATTTATATTGTATTTGCATTCTAACAAGTGCATCACAACTGAAATCCTTTTGTAGAAGGTGTACTTAACCATTCTTTGATAAATCTCTTAATAGAGTGCACACCTAATGGTGTTGCTAAAGCTTCAAACGAAGTAGATCCTAATAGGTCTCCACTCTAATACTCTTAACATGGTAGATAATCAGAATTGATCAATTGTAATCCTTTATCGGCTCCCTTCTTATTTGCAGATAGTGAAGTTTTGTGGGTAGACATCCCCACCACATTTTTTACTTCCTAACATGATTTTTCTACGATATTATATCATGTGTTATGTGTTATTTTTTTTCATGAATGTTTCTTGAATGTTTACACATGTAAGGAACTTATATTATGATTTCACATACATATAGAAACATGAACAGATAGATAGGAATATACAAATCTGATGACTCAAAGGTTAATGGGCCAACCACATAAAAAGTTTTAGAGGTACTGATTCACCCCTCCCCTCTCAGTACATCATTCCAATAATTCCAACAAT
>MU226547.1:8729527-8741611 GCA_018584345.1 Thuja plicata | reverse complement strand
CTTGAAAAGCTTAAAGACTTAAGAGAAAAGATCAACACAATGGAAAAGTACAGACTGGACAAGACTATTGAGAATGAGCAATTACAAATTCAGATTTACTATGAGCAGTATAAAGAGGTGAGAGTAATCATGAGAAAGTTGCTTGATGAAAGAAAGATCATGGAAACTAAGCTTAATGAAAAATATTATCAAGAAGAGGAGATTCCAGATTACTTCAACTTTGTTGAATCATCAACAAGCAAAGCTTCAGACACATTAGTAGAAGAGATCACAAGTCTACAAGAAGTTAATCTACATCTGACAGAGAAAATCAAGATGCTACAAATCGGTCAAGAGACTTAGATGGTAAAAATGATTGATTTCATGAATGGTTCAAGAAAATAAGAATCAAAGAGAACATTGGCTATTGATGATAAGAGGAAAATCACTGAGAAGATACAAGAAAAAGAATCAGAGATTCAAAGACTTACTGATAATCACCATGAGATTATCAATCAGATTATTCTTATGAGTCAAGAGGAAAATAGATTAAATACTGAACTCATTGAAAGAATACAAATCATCGGTGAGCTAAGGGAAGAGAATGAGAAACTAAAGCATGAAGTCAAGATTCAGAATCAACATAATGAATTGATCAAGAAAGTTGAAGATAGCAATAAAAGAATGGATGATTTCCTTAACGGTCAAAGAAGAGTCAACAACTACACTGGAATAGGGTATGCTGACAATGGAGAATAATCTAATCAATCAGATCAAAGGAATGTTTATGCAACTCCAAGGACCAAGAAGCTGTCATGCAATCACTGTGGAAAACCAGGCCACACCTCAAACATTTGCAGTAACAAAATCAAAGGTATTCCTCAATCACAATCTACTTTCATTGGTAATTGTTATAAATGTCACAAGCAAGGACACAAGGCATATGAATGCATATCCAAGATGAAAAAACCAAAGAAGGAAACCTACATGGACAAGTAATGTCCTACTTGCAAAATGAATGGACATACATATCAGGAATGCTGGAAAAAGAACAAGAAAGCATGAACACCAAAATAACCTGATAATGGCTACAAACCAAGAAGAGTAGGTAACTCATATGTTTGGGACTATAACACATGGGTAAATTTCACAGCATGTGGAAGGTATGGTCATATATCTGCCAAATCTATCAGAAAATGGACTAGAAAAACAAGAGGATGGTTCAATCTAGGTATGGCATGTTTACATTGTCATAAGTTTGGACATATGATAAAAGATTGCAAAGACTGACTGACAGAAACAAGCACTTATCCCAATGGAAACACCATTGATGACATCAAGAAGATGAGAAACAAGATGTGGGTAAAAGCCACAAAAACTGAAGGTGTTGGAACAAGCAATGCAAATGATGATGCCCCATCCAATGGATTTGGTGGCATCACCATCTCCAACTAAGTTGCACAAGTAAGTATGGAACTGCATTATGACAAGTTATATTATGCATCGGTTCCATTTACATATTGATCATATAGAAAAAATTAGCATTATTAAAGATGTACTATATTTTTACTTATAAAACAACCATCGGTTAATGGGTACAAATTAGCAATGGTGAAAACACACAAAAAATTTAAAACACTACTTACTAAAATATATTGGTCATTACACAAAAGCAAAGTCACTAAGTGTAAAATGACGGACATCAGTAATCCTTGAGCCAACGAAAGTTGTCGCCATTTTACCAACAACCATTGGTGAAGTCACCAAAGCTACTAGCAATCCCGACACTTTGTGACTAGACCGAAGATGTTATTTATGTCTCAACCGATGAACTCAGTCTTTGTATACCGACAAGTTGTTGGGCATTAATGACAACTTAGGGCACAAAATTTATAAAAGCACAACGGAAGAACTCATTTCGCACCTGCAATTTTTGAGCAACCAAGCAAAGCTACGCAGAGCGATTGAAGATAAAATTGAAGTGCGACCTCAGCAAGATTCTAACTCAACTCAAAGGATTCATGAGAGATCAAAGAGATTCAGTAAGTATCTGCATTCACCGACTACACTATTTAAATTATGAAAATCCCTAAATTTCTGAAAAATGATGGCATCTACTTCTAGACTTGAAAAGTTGAAAGAAGATAAAAATAAAATGATCAAGCTTATCAGTAGAGACACTTGTGTTGAACCTAAATACAAGCTGCACCCAGAAATTGCATCACAACTTGATGATTCCAAAGCATTCTCCAAAATCCCACCTAGGGTTTTGCTAGTAGAGGACGTAAGATCCTATATACATTGCAAGATCTCAGAATTAGGAGATCTGGACCTAGATAATTCCTACAGGGAATTCTATGATAAAGTTGGAAACCTGAAAGAAGAGAACAAGCATTTGGAAGTGAAAGGTCTCACAAATGCATTACACTTTCCCAGATTTTTTAAGACAGAATGGATAAAGACAGTTGTCAATAGAATGCATAACCAGAATTTATGGCTCAATAAGCCAAAACAAATAACAAAGGATGTTATTCATGTAGTTACTAGATATCCTATAGCCAACAAACCACAAGTACCCATATTCCCTAAAGGAAGTGGAAAAGCTAACTGTTGCAAAATCAGATAAAAGAGCTCTCAAGGTCAACACTATCACCGATGACGAACTCAAGTTTGGTTCATGTGTGGTAGGGTACAAGATCTTCCAGGCCAGCAGAATGAATAGCATAGCAAGTACTGCTATGAGCACAACTTACAAGATCATCAAACAAGGAAAGAAGATGAATCTTGCAGAGATTTTGTTGAATCAAATTGAGGAGAACATGAACACCATAAGATCTTCAAAGACAAACACTTGTAAGTTTGGTTCCCTCATTATGTGCATATTCTTTTACTTTGAAGAATACTTTGCTTCCATAGGAAAATTAGTATGGGATACAAGCAAACTGGTCACCATACAAATATGTGAGCATATAGAGTCATTAGGAACAGATTTTGATGACCTAATTAATGAGTACTTCAAAGAATTTAAAGAAAAGATGCAAGCAAGAACTAGGATACCTAAAATTTTGATAGAAGAATACAAAGAGGATATATGCTTTATGGTAGATACTGATTTTACCCATATCAATCCAATAGTACCTAGGAAATCCTGGATATCACATTTGGAATATGAGATCAAAACAGGACAAGCTACTAAGTGCATCAAGGCACTATTGAATGAACCAGTTGACAACAAGAAACCAAGATTTGGCACCTATGAAGAAGCCAAACCAAAGATCAAGATAGATATTACTGTCAAGAAAATTATAAATAAGAAGAACAAAATGGTTAAAAATTTAACCAAGCAATTTGTAGTCACTAAAGAAGGTGAAGAGGAAACAGAAGGAAAGGAGGAACAAACTGAAGGACAGTCACCTATCAGTGAAGAGATAGAAAAGAATGACTTAGAGGGTACATAGTCAGATTCTCCACCTCCTCCTCCACCTAAGAAATCAAGAACAATAGTCACTTTCGAAACAAGAAGCAAAACTACAAAAGAATCAACTCCTTCACCACTTAAGAAAGGTAAAGTGAGAACCTACAAGAGAAAACCAGTCTCACCTAAGGAAATACAGACCAAAAGGAGGAAATGGGTCAGGAAAAAAGAGGATCTAAAAGACTCAGCTATGGATGAAGCTGACATAGATGTGCAAAATGGGAAAGAACCCTTGATTCCAAACTCAATTGATGAAATCTGTAAGAATATCTTAGAATCGCCATCTATTTTTGGTCCTAACATTAGGAAATGGTTAAAGTTTGATCCAGAGGATCAAAATAAGATAAAATATGTTATTATAGTTGAAATGTGCAAACATCATTATGTTCCACTACAATTCTCAGAATATGACATTCCTAAGGAACTATCAGTGAGATTGTCTGCTAGATGGACATTTGCTCTGCATCAAGAAAAAGAAATAAGAGAAAGAGTACTTGTTACTCTTATGCCTTCAGATTCAAAGAAGGAAGAAATAAGTGAGATGATGAAGAAATATGAAAAGTAGTTCTCACCGAGAGCATATGAATTTCTCAAAGGGAAGCTAATTGATCTTGATCAAGACAACATTAAGAAGTGGTGTAAGATACTCAAAAAGTCCATTAAGGAAGCTAGCCCAGAGAAGGAAAACATCATCATCAAGGATATACAAGATGACTCATATGTGGAAATGGATAAAGAAGAGAGTGAAACAGCAGGCCCCAAGCATACTGACATTATAGATGAAGTATGGCCTGACACTACTCTTGAAAAAACACGGAATGAAGAAAGCCAAAATCCACCAAGTCCAATTCATATTGACTTGAGTAATGAAGAAGAGGTTACCAAAGTAGATTCGACAATAAAAGGTAACATAACTGACAATATCAATGATGAATCATGGTTGGATAACATTATCAATGACACTACAGGAAAAGACCCTGCAGAAGAAGTGCAAAAAGATGAAGATATCAATGCTACACAGGGCAATACCGACGGATAGGATACAACTATTGACACTGCAGAGGTCAATACACCGACCAACATGAAAATTTTAATACAAGCTATTGACATTGAATCAAGTTAGGATAAATCATCTAAGAAAGATGATGATATACCCAAGGAAACGGGTAATGAACAAAATCAAAATGCATCAGATACTCCAAAAGATACAGATATAGAGATGAAGGGTGCAACCAACACTCAGCAAGAGGTGTCTACTAAAAAAAAAAAAAGACAAAGGAGCAAATAATAAAATAGATGAAACATTGAGAAAAGATGAAGAGAAAGAAAAGAGTGAAAAAGTCAAGCATGATGAAAGAATGAAAGAAAAGGAAGATAAATATGTTGATACACCCAACGCAAATGAAGATACATCTTCACAAAACCAACTAGTGGACTCAGAATAGAAACAACAAGATGCCTCATCTTCTCGACCCTCACCCACACCATCCATCCAATCTCAAGGTCTACAAATGGTAGTACACCAATCTTCCAAACAGCCAAAGAAGAAGAAGAAAGCAATGAAGAAAGATATCTTGGCGGTCACACTTGATGAGGTAATTGAGATACCCAAGTGGGATGTATCCACTTTAGATACTGAAGCACTTCAAAATTTTGGAGTGATGTGTCAGAGAAAAGAAATTCAAGAGAAAATGAAAAAGGCACATAGGGAAGCCCAAGCACTTGATAAAGCAAGGGACATTCTACATCAACTTGTTCCAGATATCAAAATTGAAGATAGTATATCAGTCATGGAACAAATAGAAGTTCTTACCGATGCCATCACAAATCAAAATGTTGATGTAGAGAAGGCGATGGAAGAGCAAGCAAAGATGAAGTATCAACACAAACTAGTTGAGAAGATCAGCTAAGAAGTGGTAGAGAACAAGGTAAAACTATTTGAACTAGCAAGTGAATTAGAACCTATGATTGTTGAAGTTGTTACCTTAGATCAAAAATTGTGCACACTAGAAAATTTCACAAAATAAAATAGTGAAAAGCTGTCACAACTAGATTTAGATCTAACAGCAAGTGCACTAAGTTTAACCTCTAATGCAAACACAATAAAGCTACATCATGAAAAGATCACAGAGGTAAAATATTGAGACAAGAAATATGGGATGCAGAGACACCATTCAGAAATAAGTTTACAGAGCTACAAGCTCATATTTTGCCAAACCTCACCACTCTGCAACATCATATAACAGATGCAAAAATTATAATCATAACCCTAGAAATGTCTGTGGTAGATATCATATATGACGTGCATGTGAGGATATCACTTGAGCATATGGCTCTTGAGAATTTAAAGGAGAAATGGGAGAAAATGATGGAGGAAATCAAAGCCTCACACTCTCACATTTTTGAAAAGCTGTAAGTACCTTTGCCATCATTATCAAAAAAGGAGGAATGTATACATATGTACAAATATACTTTAGTAGAAAAAGGAGGAATGCATACATATGTACAAAATACTATATGAGGATATGTATAATGTATGTACAACAAGAATATATATGTACATAAACTTACACTTACCGGCATATGCATAGGGGGAGTCATTTCATGACTAAGGAAGAAGTATACACAGGTGTACATACTAATACATCAAATATGTTGCACATATCATTTTTTGATACTAATGTCAAAGGGGGAGATTGATGACATTAAGTTTTTCAATTAGTATACTTAAAGGGAAAAACATGATAAATGTCATCGGTATAAGCATAACCGGTGGACAGCAAGGATACCCGACAAGATGAAAATGCCTATCGTAAAAATGATAAGTATAGACTTGCCCGACGAACATTGACAAGAGTCAAACTGGTGACAAGAATTACCGATGATACAGTTTTGAGAAAATCATCAATGGAGCAGAATAAGCATACCCAATGAACAGTTCAATTAAGGGACATAGACAGAGTACAAAATTGACAGAACTGACAAAGCAGCCCAACCATTAGAACTGACAGTCAGTTACAGAACCCGCAAAAGGTGGATCTGACTTTACATGTTAGATAAAACATTGTAATTCTATTTATATAGTTTTGATTTCTTTTAAATCTTTACTTGAGGGTCAAGCAAGAAAATTGTGAATGTTTTAAAGCATCCTAACGGATCTAAAACATATCCAACTAAATATCAAGGTCAAGTTGTAAACCTTGGATCCAGAGTTAATTTGTAAAAGTGTGAATCAAGAATAGAGCTAGAAACTAGTATAAATAGATGTTCAATCATTTGTAATGTAATGTGACTTGTAATCATTTGACAAATGATAGTATCCATGGAGAGCATTTAAGGAGCAGAAGACAATTCATGCAAAGTACAGAAATAGATCAAAGTAGTTATCAAGAACATAGAAAGGCTACCGACGAGCAGAGACAAGGTATCACTCAATCACTCAAGGTGATTACATTTACATTTTAAGCTTTACAGGATCTATTATCAACAATTAGAGATTGCATTCACTATCAGATCAACATTTATATTGTAGTTGCATTATAACAAGTGCATCACAACTAAAATACTTTTGTAGAAGGTGGACTTAACCGTTCTTTGATAAATCTCTTAATAGAGTGCACACCTAATATTGTTGCTAAAGTTTCAAATGAAGTAGATCCTAACAGGCCTCCACTCTAATACTCTTAACAGGGTAGATCATTAGAAGTGATCAATTGTAAGCCTTTACTGGCACCCTTCTTATCTGTAGATAGTGAAGTTTTGTGGGTAGACATCCCCACCACAGTTTTTACTTCCTAACATGAGTTTTCTGCGATATCATATCATGTGTTATGTGTTATTTTTTTTCATGAATGTTTCTTGAATGTTTACACATGTAAAGAACTTATATTATCATTTCACATACATATAGAAAGATGAATAGATTGATAGGAATATACAAATCTAATAACTCAAAGGTTAATGGGCCAACCACATAAAAAGTTTTAGAGGTATTGATTAACCCCTCCCCTCTCAGTATATCATTCCAATTATTCCAAAAAACATATGTCGATAGTATCCTTATTAACAATGATAATTTTGTTGTGTTGATAAGAATGAAGTTGACATAAGTATTTTGATGATCATATAGATATGATTATCATTATTGATAATGATAATCACAGTGATATCATTATCAATAATGATTAATCAATATTATAATTCAGATTCATAAATGATATCATAGTAAACATAAAGTAATATCATGTTTTGATCGATACCATAATCGATACTATTATCTACTCAATGTTTTTCATTAATTTGATATACTTATCAACTTATAATAAAGTTGATAAGAATATCAAATTATGATTTGGTTGATACCATAATCAACTTTTGATATTAATGATAAGTTGATATTTTTATCAACTTTATTGACAATTAAAGTTGATAACAATATCAACTGTATTATTGATATTACTTTTACTCATATTAGTTATGAATAATTATAACTATGATAGTTATAAATTATAACTATCATAGTATATCAAGTAATGATAACTATAGAATGAATCTTAATAAGCTCATTGAGTGTATAATGATAATATATATAATGTATAATTCTTATTTTATCTAAAGAAGGAGATATATCAAATACTTAGGTTAGAATAATATTACCAAAGCTACAAACACTAACACTCCCTCTTAGCTAGGGAAGATTAATTATATCCTTCATTAGATCTACAAGAGAAATATCACCTCATTGTGATATTAGGAGTGATGGTGAATTCTTGAATATCAAGTCACATGATGTTCATCAACACTCTCATATGGAAACCTATATGATATGTGCACTTGCATTATTTTACATGAGGCTTATCATAGAGATATCAATTCATGTTATAAGGATATTATTCACACATATTATCGACCATGATAGTTTTAAATATTATGGATTATCCATAAATATCAAGTCACATGATATCTACCATAATATTTTATTCATTACCATGATATTTCCATGGATATCAAGTCACATAATATCCATCATGATACTGGGTTTACATAACTATTTATCCTTTGAAAATTTGTCACCTTTCAAAGAATATCCTAGGGCCCATAAAGTCATGGAGTCATACATATGACAAGTAGAGTTTACACATTAAAAATATTAATATAAGTACAAATGAATAAATATTAAATTTAATAATTACATTTCAACCATACCAATTTTCTTATGGAAATAAGAAACTTTAGCCTTGGCTAATGGTTTGGTGAGAATGTCTATTGGCTATTCATTTGTACTTACATATTACAATCGAATCACATTTGTATCTATCATATCTTTGACATAGTGATATGGAATCTCATTGTGTTCTAATCTATCATGGTGTCATGCCCAAAAGTTGGGCAAAAACACACGAACAAATTTTTTTTTATAACGCACATAAACAGGATGCCCAAACAGACATAAGGGTAACATGTGCACGCAAAATGGTGCAAAGGGATAAAAAAACCCAGAAAAGGTCTTAAGGAGAGGAATAGCTTTCACAGCTACTCTAAAGGATGTCTAAAGATCCAAACTGGAACTGGACGCAAACCGAGGTAGTTGACCGAAAGTCAACTAGAGTTGACCAAAAGTCAACTATACTCATAAATAAGAGAATGGTACAAACTAGGGTTCACTAGACCCTAAGGAAGACTTGTACATGCAAATCGAGACGGTCTGACTAAAAGTCAACTAGGGTTGACCAAAAGCCAAACTTACTTTGAAATACATGAAGGAGGGTCACTAGGGTCTACTAAGTGCTATGGAAGTCATAGGCGCGCAAAATGAGGCAGCTGAACAAAAAGTCAACCCATGTTGACCAAAAATTCAACTGTCTCCAAAAGGCTCGAAACTGAAACCCTAGGGTCCAGAGACCGTAAGGAACATCTGGTTCAAATTTGAGGTGAGCGGTCGAGGTTTGGTCGGGGTTTAACCAAAAGTCAACCTTGCACAAAAAAAAGTCAAAGGGGAATGTAACAACGTCTAACACTAATCTGGTTCAGCGAAAATAATAAAATTGGTTGATAAACGTTACTTTTTAACTCACATAAAATCTTTTAACATAATAACCCCTATTCTAGAGTCTATTAGTCCGTAAAATAAGGGGATTGAACTATCCAGTTCAAAAAAATAAATTATACCTTAAGATCATTATAACTTCAAATAAAAAGAGATAATTAAATTTTAAACCCCTTTAAATATAAACTAATATTCTAAATAAGAATAAATCTTTATGCATTATTAAATTTGATAAAGACACCTATTATAAAACAGTATTAAAACTGTCTTATTTTCATCTATAAATATCTATTTTAAATATTGATTAAACTTAATCTACATCTAATCTACTCCTAAAAATAATATTGCAATATTAAATAAATCATGTCCAAGATACACTAACACAATTCTAAACATACACTCATATTACTTATATAAAATCTCCTACTGATTCAATTCGTTTAAACTTATCATAATAATTTAATGATTTGCAAATAATCTACTCTCTCTAAAAACCCTACCCTAAGTCATGAGTTACACAGGGCATGGGCGGCGGAGAAAAATCTCATGGCCGCATGGTGGTGGAGGTTTCCAAATGGCCGACGGAGGAGAGGGGGCGGCTCGGTGGTGGCCGCAGGCGGCGGCACCACCGTCCGTGGCGGAAGAAGGAGGACACAGGCTGAGCGGCGTCGTGGCGGGGTTTGCAGACTCGGAGGGCGGCGCATGGTGGCCAGGGTAAACAGACGGAGTGGCAAGGGAAGCGTGGCTGGCGCGGCAGCCGCCTCGCCCACCACTGTCTTCGTGGTGGTGGCACGTGGCCTGGCTTCGTCGGCCACAATCCACGGCCTCCATGCCAAGCTGAACTAGAGGGGTTGCGAGGGTGGCTTCGGCCACGCCCCAACCAACTATTAAACCCTCTTTTGGGACAGCGCTTTGCGCTAACTTAAATTAAATTTTTTTTTATCTTTATGAATTGTATTTAATCTATATCAACCGTAGACTTAGCATAAAATATTAAAACTAAGGTTTTTTTTTTTTTATAAACATATAATTAATAACTATAATATTATTTCTTTTTAAACTAAAAGGACTGGTGAAAAAACAAAAAAAACATGACTATATAAGTCAAAACAGGGACTATTTTGGAGTATATTTTTCTAAAATTTATTTGATCATAAAAATCTATATTTTGTGCTCTACAACTTGGTGGAGGAAAATTTTAATTTTGAGCATTTTTTTTTTTGAAAATAATTTAAAACTCCTTAAGCAAATATGAAGAGAAACCTCAAGAACATATTTTAACTTTGCTACAACCTTGCATACTTATATGAATAGAATCTCTAAAATTATTAACTTGCAAACTCCCTTCTAACCAATGAGAAACTTATTTAATCATAGACGTATAAATGCTAAGTTTAATTGAATAAGCAATGAATTTATATAATTAGAAATTTGATTAAATTGTAAAAACTACAATTTTCCATGTAGGGATTTTTATATCATAAGCCTCAGATTTACATTAGTTTTAAATGCATTTAAGAATTTTGAACTACATAATAATCCATAAAACCTTAGGTAAAATAATTTTAGACAATTTTACAATATATCATTTGCACCAAATGCACATTAAAATTTGTTTTGCTCCCACTTCATAGAATCACCATATTCATAAGGAATAAATATAAATTACAATATAATACATAGGTTACATATGATCATAGAAATCTGATACAACTAAACAAAAATGAAATTTCTAAAGCATCAGGATGATAATTGATCAATTTCTAACCATACCCATCTTCCACATAAGGGTATTATTCATCTACGCTATCCCTTCAAGAACCTGATAAACGTTGAGGTTGACCATGGAGGCTCACCTCCCAACCTAGGCCTTTACAAGTCCACCCATGAGCTTGGGGATCCAATCTGGAACAGGTTACAAACATAAACATTCCACAAATAGAAAATGAAATAGAGACTCCAACACAAGAAGGCTTCCCAACATTAGGATGAACAAGAGGAAGCATCTCCAAGAGACATTCCAGAAACAGGGGTAGTGGTAGACCTCACTGAAGGAGAAAAGTCAAGAATACACATAGAATACACAAGCCTCACACGGACTTGCTAAGGACCATCTTTACAAGATGTTGTCCTGAATGACCCCTTATACCTCCTAAATGCCCTCAGGTCCATCTTGGCTTCATGGGTATCATGTTACCCCAAGTTTATCCCTCCTCACATGGGAGACTCTACACTTAACATGAATCAAATCCACTACCCCTCCAAGGCTACTCTGCCCTCCCAAGGGTGAGTGTACCTTGAAGGCCCATTCAAAATCAAACACATAGTAAAGACATTGAGAAACAAATAAAGAAATTTCCAACAAAAAAAAATAAAAGCTTCAAGAAAACCATAAGACTCCATTAATGGAGTCCTTGAGCTCAAGAACACATAAAACACAAGAAATTAACTTAAAAAGATTCCAACCTTGATCCAAGCTATGGTGTAAAGAGGAATGGTGTTGAGCTATCCTTCCTAAGCTCCTTCTCCAAAAGCTCCTTCAAACTGAATTCTGTCTCTAAGGGTAGAGAGTGGGTGAACACTC
>MU226547.1:8704418-8729232 GCA_018584345.1 Thuja plicata | reverse complement strand
GACCCTCTAAAACTTACCCTGAAGTTAACCTACGAAATTCTAAGTCAAAGAAATTCTAGAAACTTCTAACCCTGGGGTAAGCTTGGGTACTACTCCTAAATGACCTTAGTTAACCCTTGACTTACCTGGGTTTCCCTTTTACTAGCCATGTCAATAATTAAATTACAACACTTGCCAAATTTGGCACATTAAATTAAAACATTAGACATGACTTAATAACATGAACATTTACTAATTTAATAACATACATGCAAACCACGTTCATGAAATAAACACATAACAACGAGGTCCATGTCTCTTTATATAGATAGGACCTTGGTAAGCACAGGTATATACATAGGTTCCAGTACTGGGTCCCCGATTTAGATCCATGGCCAACTTTTTTTGCACACTCAATGCACACATCAGTAGGTCCAAAATACATGATATGAAACATAACATAACGTCAATAATATAATTAAGCATATAAACCACATTGCATTAGAACTGAAACATCCTAGCATTGGTTTCCTAAACCAATTCATCATATTACATTCATACTTTTAGATCCATATAAGACATCAATATAAGGTGAAACTAAATCAGAACATAAACATCTCAAAAGTACTCTGATTACAAAATCAGGTGCTGAATATATAACACAGGATTCCACCGATCCTCAAATGTATAAAAAGTCTCTCTGATAGTCAAAGTATGTCAAAGCATAAACTACTGAAAGAATGAGAACAAAATAGTAAAACTATAACAGTCTAATGTAGGTCTCACACATGGAATACTAGATTCACTGAGAGTTTTATATAACTATGGCTATCACAATTAATAATGGTATTATTCATAGGCTCACCAAACAATCTCACTAAAAATTTGTGAAGCCATACTACTTATTTTTATCCCATCAATGCTGCAATATGCTCAGCTTCTGTAGAACTTGTGTTCCACTGAGGATTGTTTCCTACTGGTCCATGAGATCATAGATGATCCTAAACTAAAGTAGCACCCAGATGTAATCTTTCTATCTATCACACAACCAACCCAATCTAAATTAGTGTACTCATGAAGGTTCAGGTCAACATTGGTGTACTTGAGACCATACTTAATTATTCCTTGAAGATACCTTAGAATATGGTTAACTGCAACTAGATGTATATGCTTTGGTTCACACATGAGTTGACCTAAGACATTTACAAAATAGAAAATATTTGGTCTTGTGTTAACCGAATACATCAATAATCCAATTATTTGTCGATATAAAATAGGATCTGCATTTTCTGAGTCAACTATTATTGTCCTTATCTTGTGAAAAATTGTATTCATAGGTTTTGTCATGGACTTACATTCCATCATTCCAAAACTCTTTAGAATGTCTATAGTATACTTCTCTTGATTTAGAATAATGTTATTCTCTTGTTCCCACACTTCTAACCCAAGGAAGTAATGTAAAAGTCCTAAATCTTTTATGTTAAATTCTAATGCAAGATCTTTCTTAAATGTTTTGTAATTAGTAATTTATCAACATAAAGTACATGAATTATCATTTCACCATTGATTACCTTGTAGTATAAGTTTGGATCTACATCATCCTTAAATAATTTTAGCCCGAGAAGGTATTTATCAATCCTTTTGTATCAGGCTTGAGGAGCCTACTTAAGCCTACACAATTCCTTCTTTAATTTGCACGCATGTGAATTGTTGTTATGTATAGCAAACCATTTAGGTTGTTTCAAGTAAACTTATTCTTCTATTATCTCATTAAGGAAGGTATTATTTGCATCCATCTGATGAAACATCCATCTTTTTGAAGAAGCAATAGAAATAATGGTCTTGACAGAGGTGTATCTTGCAACTGGATAAAATTATTCCTCGTAATCAATACCTTCCTATTGAGAGAAGACACTAGATACAAATTGAGCCTTATATTTCTCAATGCTTACATCTACAACATGCTTGATTTTGAAGAGTCAATTAGAAGATATTATATACTTTTCTTTATATCTAGGCGCAATATCCCATCATTCTTCATAATAGACTGATACTCTTCTGACATGGCATCTTTCCAAGATTGACTTTTGGTGGCTTCCTCAACACCAAAAGGTTTTGTTTTAATGATATCACTCGTTAAGGAAACATAATTAGAGTATATGTCAGGTTTCATCCTTTCCCTGATGGTTCCTTCATGCATAACATATATTTCATCCTCTTGAATTATCTTTTTTGCCAAAGGTGGCCTCTTCTATTTACATCAAGGCTTTAGGTTCATCCATAGATTTAATTTTGACATTCATATTCAAGAGTCTCCCTCTAAATTTTAGGAACATGATCCTATTCTATTTTTTAGGTGGTTTAGGATTCTCTGACTCATAAATTCCTTTTAAACTTCAAAAGCAACATCTTTTCCTAATTCACTCTGACTAGGTATAAAGAAGTCTTGGATACTTTTTATTTTTGTACTCCTTAATCTCAGCATTTACACATTTATCAGAAGAATATTTACCTTATGTTAGTACTAAGAAATTTCTCTTTATAGATATATTTTTCTACCATTTTAACTTCCTTGAACCGTATACGAAATTCTTCTAAAAATAACATGCACATCCTCTACTTAAGTATATATATATATATATAGTTTATTCCCTTAAAGCATATATTATGAAGGAATCTTTCACCTTTCCTATGATATGCTATGATTGTTAAGTATTAGAATAAAAGTTTCTCAGTATTATTGTCTTTCTTTACCGTGCCAAATTCATCTATGGGGGCTTGAGGTTTAGGTCTATCTGGGCACTTCAAGACATAGTGTCAAAACTAGTCACATCTGAAACATTGTACTTTGGATATGCCCTTTCTTTTCTTAGATGGTCTTTTGTCTTTAGTTTCTTTATCATTCTTCCTCTTGAATTTACCTCTTTTTCCTTTCTTGTGAGAATTAGTATTTAGCACATGAATATCTTCATTTGTATAGTTTTGACCAATACCCCTGGTGATTAATCTAGATTCCTCTTGAATGTAGTTTATCTTTAACCAGTCAAATTTAGGGAATTTTGGACGAGAACTGATGCCTTGAATGAATGATTCCATGAAGTTGGTAGTCCATTCAAAGACAACATAGATAACTCCTTTCTATCAATAAGTTTCCTAATAGTGGCAAGCTAGTCCCGTAATTCTGTAATCCTCATAAAGTATGATGAAATAGATTCTCCTTTGTTCATGTTTATATGATGAAGATTTTTCTTAAGCGATAATGCCCTGCTAGTGCTATTAATCTCATACATATTTTCTAATTTTGAGAATATTTTTTATGAAGTGTCCAATTTGAAGATACTGGGCACTATATGGTCTTTAACAACATCTACCAATAGTTTCATGGCTTTATTATTATTCTTTATCCATTGGTGTTTATCTCCTTCATCTTTAGACATCTCTTTCTCATTATCTACAAACATGTCCAATTCATGTTCTTTAAGAGAGCATAATTCTAAACTTCCATGAAACAAAATTTGAGGCTCCTTCAAGATGATCTTACAATCTGACTCTGTTTTTCATTTTAGTCTTCATATAGAATTAATATGAGTGGGAGTTTGATTTTCTTCTTGATAAATCTGATCAGATCTTCCTTAGACTAGCTCTGATACCATGTTGTTGTTTGATCATATTTAGGGATGTAATTCTTTTAAAATTTTATGTATATATATTAGATAAATTTATAATATAATATTATCTAATCTTAAATAGATATAAGTATATCTTAATAATTTCACCTTAGAATATTATATCCATATATATAGATCTCCAAATTGATATTATATCAAATCACTTATTTGATATATTTAAATATCAATATAATATAAATGATCTTCTTATTAACTAATGTGTATCGAGAACTTTATATATATATATATATATATATATATATATATATATATATTCTCTAATGATATCTCACGAAAGAACATACCTCTTTGTGAGACATTCTTATTATCAAAGTTTACCAACTTGGAAAATTTCATTATCAACGTGTTATTTTTTTTTATCAAAGTCAATCCTCATTATCAAATTGTTAATGTAGATCTTCATTGACATTGAACATTATACTATCTGATACATATCAACCTTCATTCTATTTGTTGTCCAAACATATGTTTAATAGAATCATTGTTAATAATGATACTGTTGACAGTATCCTTATTAACAATGATAATTTTTTTACATTGATAAGAATGAAGTTGATATAAGTACTTTGATGATCATATAAATATGATTATCATTATTGATAATGATAATCATAGTGGTATCATTATTCATAATGATTAATCAATATTATAAAGCATATTCATAGTTGATATCATAATCAACATAAAGTAATATCATGTTTTTATCGATATCGTAATCAATACTATTATCTACTAAATTATTTTCATTAATTTGATATACTTATCAACTTATGATTCAGTCGATACCATAATCAACTTTTGATAATAATGATAATTTGATATTGTTATCAACTTTATTGACAATTAAAGTTGATAACAATATCAACTATATTATTGATATTACTTTTACTCATATGAGTTATCAATAATGATAATTTTTATAGTTATAAATTACTTATTTACTATCATAGTTTATCAAGTAATGATAACTATAGAATGAATCTTAATAAGCTCATCAATTGTATAATGATAATGTATATAACGTATAATTCTTATTTTATCTCAAGAAGGAGATATATCAAATACATAGGTTATAATCATCTAATCGAAGCTACAAACATTAAGAGAAAGGAGTGGCAGAATTTAAATCCACAAGGCTAACACTATGATACCTCCTAAGGGTGGCATTAGAAGAGGAGACGTGATGAAGAAGAGAATGATGAGACCTCAAGCTCAGGTGTGTTCCAGTGGGAACATGTTTTTGAATCCTCAAGAATCTGTGGATGGATATTTTGAGAATCTTGCATCCTAGCCCTCTTTGTGTTAATATCAGTAAAAATGTGATACTGACATGACTCCTGAATATGTTGTTTTTCTTGGGAGACACTCTGACTTCCACGTGGATTAACAGTTACGGACTTGAAGTGGTTAGGAAGTAAAAAATAAGGTTATGGAGTAACAAACTTTGTTGGGATATGGTTCTATGTAGCAAATTTTGTTAGGGAGCTTGAGCTTAATATAACCATAGGCCCAGATTAGATTTTCGTCAGCAAAAGAAAAGAGGGAAAATTGCAGGGAATATTTTGTTAAGGGCCAAAGGCAGTTTGCCTTTTCTAAGAGAAGTTCTTTTTGACAAGAATCATAGGCGGTCCAATGGACTGATGACATGTGTCTTCTCTGGCCTGAAGCTTATTTGGTCCCTTGTTTCTATAAAATGGATTTCAAGGCCAGGAGAAAGGGTTCCAAATTCTTGATGGTTCTGGTAGCAAGTCTAGGTAAAGGTGAAAATGTTGTAAATCTTATTACAAAGAAAATAGACGAAAGTTTAGTGCTAAGTTTTAGGTGAGGTTTGGAATGAACTAAATTATATTTTGTTTTATGACAGAAATATCATTAGAGTTTAATAGAAATATATTTCTGATTTTTTCTCTCTAGTGTACAATTTTACTATATTTTTATGGATAATATCAATGGGTTTTCTCATTTAGTTCATTGTTGTGGTGTATGTAATTTATTGTTCATGCTTTGATCTAAGGGGTCAATTAAATACTTAAATATAATTACAGATTGGTAGGACTTGTGGAAGGATTCTGATAAGTAGTTTGGGTTGGGATTGTAAATGGGATATATTGTAAGGCAATATTATCCTAGATCTTATGCTATAGTCAAGGTCTGTTATATTTCATTTTATGTCTCATGAATTCTAGTTCCCAATGGAATAAGGCACTGATCATAGCTTGTAATTGTTTTACTATCATTATTGTGTTCATTTTACTGGAAACTTGCTCTAAAAATTTTAAATCACACAAAATCTTTACATTTTATGTATTGTTGTGAGATGTTTTTTTATCTCATGCTCCAAGTGGTACAGGATCACTAGGAATTCATAATTTCATAGCATTCTCCCTCTTTCTTGAGCCTTTATATCAGATTATATGCTTTGTGTTAGTGTTATTTACAAGAAAAATGCAAGAATTGTAAATACACTAAGGAACCACCCTCTTGGGTTTTGCAGAGCCCAAAGTGTAGAAGGGTTTGAGATATCCTTGTTAGTTGGTCCAAGTCCCAGAGATTATTAATAATTGGATTTGGTTTCTCCATAGGTAATTGAAGGATCAACTTGGTTTCTATTTTGTAGTGTAAACCCTTTTAGGAACCAATGAAAGTTATATATTTTTTACCCACACACTAGACACTGTGTACAAGAAAAAATTTATGTGCGATAAGGATTTAACTGCTTTAATCTTATCCATTTTTAGAAAAAAAAAATTGGTAGTTTAGAAACTAGATTTAGTGTACTACAATTTTTTTTTTGTATCTTTAAATTTTAGGTGGGTGAATATCGAGTTGCTCCTCCAAGTTCAGGTTTAGTTGATTTCAAAAGAAAAAAAATAGTCACTTATACCTCCCTTTTTGTTCACCATCTTTGTGCACATGGCAAATTTATTTAATTTATTTCCCTTTAATATTTTAAACTTATAATTAACATTAGACTTAAAATCTAAAGGAGGAAGGGAAAGAGAAAAGGGTTAGATGAATTTTTTAAAGAATTATTTTTATCATCAATCCTCCTAGATTATTATATGAAAAGATAATATGATAATTTTGTACTTTACTATTTTCTTATACATTTACCATATGAAATGCTCCATAAGAAATTTGGTCATTGCATTTTTATTGCGAGTAACACTTATTCTTATATTGTAGTTGGAATATTAAAATTGTAATAATGAAAAACACATACTACGTTGATTCCCATTTCATTAACAATATATTTTGATGAAATGGCATTTAATGCATACATATCAATAAATGGTGCAATATTTTATCAAGTTGAGCTCATACCATGATCCTTCTCATATTTGCAACTTTGAACATTCTTATATTGTCAGATTCACCTCATCCATAACCATACATATTCTCAAGCATTTGACACTTATTTTAGTCCCCATGTCTAGAAATTTATTCTCCACCTTAAACATTATCCTTTTCATGTTCTCGGTATATGTCTCATGTGATTTGTTGCTATGTAGTGATATTTAAAGGAATTCATTGTGCGTTCATTATCAACAATCAATTGTTTGCATATCGTATTCCCTAAATATCATAATCTTTCTAGAAATATTTTGATTTAGAGCATTAAAGGAACATAATCCTAAATTGTCCTTCTAGATAATATTTATAACTATAGAGTGTTATCTATATTCATTTATATGGCTATAAATTGAAGTTAGTCAAAGGGGTCTCAAATGACCCTTAATTGTAAGATTGATCAATAGTAAAGGTAACTATTTCATCAATAAAATGAATATACATTTTTACCTTAAAAAAGGAAAAAAAAAGTTAACTATTTCGATTATGAATTAAAGTACGAACATAACATCATTTTTTTTAAAAATCTCTTAAGAGATAGATTTTCAATGAAACACTAAACTTATTCTCTACATTAATCTTAAAACTAAATATCTTAAAGCCTATTTTAATTTACTTTCCTATTTATCTTTCAATTATTCAATTTATCATATCCAACTTTTCAAACCTTAACTTTTAAACTAATTTATCTTTCAATTATTCAATTTATCATATCCAACTTTTCAAACCTTAACTTTTAAACTAAACTAATTTATACTTTATTTGGGTCCATTGGGCAAATAATTTAAAACAATAGTCAAAGAAAGCTTATTTTCCATTAAAAAATATATACACCGGTGATCATTGCAAAGCTATTTTTCAATGACAAAAATAATAGTTATTTATATGCAACTTTTATTTCGCCCTCAAATTACACCTCCAAAGGAGATGATGCATATTGGATTCCACCTCAGTAAAATTCCATGGAATTATTAAATAATGATATTCAAGTTTAGTGCTTAATGCAAATGGCTTTCTTTGTCCTTAATAATATAAAGATTCGATAATGCTTTGAAAACGAAGGCATCTTATGAGAAGCACGACCGTGGTCACTTTCATGCTAAATAAATTACTTCTCTCTCTTTCGGTACACTTGTTATCATGGTGTGAAGGCTTTTCTAATTAAGAATTGCAGCAATTGTGCTAATGCCCATCAACATGAATGTTTGTTAATTGTTTATGAGCTTTGATAAAGTATAATCCACTGATTTTTTAGACAAAAAAATTAGATCCAATCAATTTATGATTTCTTTAAGGCTTTAACATGGCTTTTGATAATATGTTATTTCTAATTTAATGGATTTCAGGCTTTGCTCAAAGCTTATTTTTCAAGAACATTGGATTCTTCTTTAGAGCCCCTGCTAGAAATGGTCAATTTTTCAATATTTTTTCTTGTACTTTTTCTCTAGTTGTAACAACTTTTTGGTGATGCAAAATTTATATTATGCCAAATTTATTTGTAATATAAGAGCTCTCCAATTTTGAAGGATCTATGAGTTTTCAAAAATTGTATATTCAAAGACAGATATAATATGTAAAACTTGAAGAATTAATAATGACAAATTATTGTTTGAGATATGTTTGTTGTTATAGTAGAGTTTAGTTTTATCTTAATCGTAAATTTAAAAATCTATAAAGTTTAGATTTGATAAAGAGAAGATTTTTAAATTATAAATTTAAATATCTAAAGAGAAGAATATTATAGTTTGGCTTGAAATTGATCAGAGGTAGGAATAACGAAAAAATGTCGAATCTAAGCATTTGGTACCAACTTCAACTAGAAGTGTGATATAACCTATGGTAAGACAAGTAAAACCATCATGCACCTTAATCATAAAATTGGATTTTTTTATAAGTATCTTGATGAAATTGCCTTGTAAAGAGATGTTCTTTGGTAATAACATTCACCATACATACTAGATTAATGAGCACTCCTTGGGAGAGCTTTCCTTTAATATTCACAATAAAGTATAGGGGTACATCATGTGTGTTAATAATTTCCTTGGAATCAAAGGTATTGTGAGGTTCAAGCTTAGATTTTGGTTTAGTTTTAAGTTGCTCAATAAGGTTGACAACTTTGTTGGCCCCATCATACATATCATCAGTGTCTATGTTTATAAGGTTGCAAGGATCAATAACATTGGTAGAGTGGGAAAAGATTAGTGTAGATTTGAAAGTTTTTGTTTGGGGATGCTATGGATTTTTTTTTCCTTATCATTGACACCCTCCAGAGTTGTGGTATTGGAATTAATGAGATCTAGGATAAAATGTTTTAACCTAAAGAATTTTTTAGTATTGTGACCGATTTGATGGTGATATTGGAAAAATGATTTGGGATCATGTAATAAGTTAGCAATGGTTTATTAGGATCAATAGATTTGACAAGAGGAATTTTAAAAACATTAGCATTAATCAACTTAAGCATGATATTATGTAAAGACTCAAAAAGTGGAGTAAATTTTTGCATAGGTTTAAAGATTTATGACAAATGAGTCATACCTGGTGTTGTAGTTGTCACTTGTGTATCAACATGATTTGAAGAATTTCTCTTAATATTAATGAATCCTTTGTTTGGATTTTGGAACTTTTCAAACAATTCTTGAGCTACATCATTCTTATCAACCAAAGCCATTGTTGTGGATGATTCAAATTGGCTCACCTAAAGCTTATAATTATGAAGCACTGCATACGACTGGGTAAAGGAAGTAAATTCAAAAAGTAGTAACCTAATCTATTTTTTCAAATTATAAATGCAAATTTTTTGAACATCAATGTTAGGCCATGATAAGAAATTTGAACATGCAAATGTTTATATATACTAATAAGATCAAACACTTTTTCTTTACCTCCTTGTTTACATTGAATTAAATCAATCAAAGTAATTTTAGGACCAATATTATTTTGAAATTATTGTATAAATGTTTTATCCAATTTTTGTAAAAAGTCAATAGAATAAGGAGACAAAGAACAATATCATTTCAAGGCCTTATCTCTAAATGTTCTAGAAACAAATTTAGCCATGAGTCTATGATCATTTGAGAAGTCACTACACAAGAGTTGAAATTTTTTCACATGAGTCAAGGGATTACCTTTTTCATTATATATCTCTGATTGAGGAATTTCCATGTATTGAGGGATATTGGTACAAATAATATAATTGGAAAGTGGGATACCTATATCACAAGTTGTAATTTTGAATTTGGATTGGGTTATGGAAGCCAATTATTGTTGCAAAGATGAGACACTTTAAGCTAGGTTATTAATGGTTTCTTAAATGGATAGGTTAGTATTGGACATGTTCAATTATGAAGGAGGTTTAAATTTGTAATAAATTGATGGATAATTGGTGTAGGTAAGTGGAACATTATGGTAAGTGGGTAAAGGAGGTGGTTGGGAAATACATGGAAGACATACAAAAGGAGGTATTTAAGAGTTTTCATTGATAGGGATTGCTCCAAGGATAATATGTATATGATTGATTTTATGTGTAGATGTAGCCACGATAAGTGATGTGGTGTAGGATCACCCCTCTCAAGATATAATCAAATAGGATTTGATGGGACTTAAATGCGTTTAGCATCATTGGATGTAATAAAGGCCCATTTGTAAGACTAGTTAGCCCAAGGTGCATCTATAAACCTTAGGGTCAAACTCGGTCAAAAGGAAAATGATTGTTGATTTTATTGTTTTAAGGTTCCTTAGGTTGTCTTGAGTGTAAATGCACTCATTTAAGGTCTTTAGAGGTCCTAGGTAGTAAAATACAATAATTTCACAAAATGTTGCTAAAGTTGCTTAGCAACTTTTGCAACTTTTAAATGCAATTTGCTTGCAACCTCCCAAACGGTCCAAAAGGCTTGAAAAGTGGTTATGGACATTGGATTAGAGGCATATATTTCTATGAATGTCTAAAATGAGGTTGATGTTCATATATGCAGAATTTGGTGGCAAAAATGAAGGAAGAAAATATTGTTTTTCTGGAAACTATCTCTGATTCTGATACTGTATGATTGCATTGTGATTGGAAGGTGGTTTTTTTATCCATGGTTGGATAGTAGATCATGTTGTCCCTCAAATGCAATTTGTCTATTTTTTTTTGTGGAAGATAAAGGGAGATATTCACTATTTTGTTAAGACTAGTCTAGAAACTCTCGCTTTATTAGGATCTTGCATAGATGTGCCCCTAACTTGCAAATCCACGTTGGGATTCACATGGCCCTTGGTGAAATGAAATTAGGGGAAGGGCTATTTATGACTCTATGAGAATAGTGCAGGAGGACCTCGTTGGACAATATTACCACCAAGCCCTAGCCGAGCATCCCTTATGTGCTCGGTTATATTTAAATGCAAATCAGTGCACAAAACTCAGTAGGGAGTGGTTAGGATAAATTTGATGGTGGATTGAGCCTTCTTGGGTGTAGAAATTTCTACCCTAGGTCTTTTATTTTTTTGGTCAATCCATTCTTGAGTACTTTCTTTATAAAATAGACCTAACTAAGCCTATTAGGTCTTTTAAACTTTGTATGTGTTTAGGGGTACAAAATTGGAGTTGGGATCTAATTGTACTGTGTTCAATGCATCTCCCAAAAGGGTATTTTAAAGTGGGGGTATTTATATTGATCCTTTAAAATTTATAAAATTTAAACCTAAAAAACTATGTTCCTAGGGCTACTAAATAATCATGTCTCATTAGGCCTAAAAGGACAGTTTGGATTTTGAGACTAGTAGGACTATATAGAAGTCTTTAGGTGCTCCTAAATTGACTATCCAATGTTATTATAACCATATCCCCTCCCTATGATGAAGAATGAAGGATTTATGCATAATTCCATTGAGAATGGAAGAGTTTTTGTGATGAATTGTGACTTGAAGATTGGGATATGATGTTTTAAAATGTTTTAGGCTTTTTAAGCTACCAATATACCTTTAGATGGATTTTGAAGAAAGGTTAGTTCCAAATATGGGAATATCTAAGGTAGTTCTAGACCAACTATAGGGACAAGACTACCCTTTGCACTTTTGATTTTGAAAGACCAAGGCGGGTACACCTAATCCAGCTCAATACACAACACTTTTACAACTCTCTCTAGATTTGAATAGCAGACAATGGTAAGAAAGTACTAAATGATAACCACTCATTCATTGACTCTCAATTACCATGAAGAACATACAACACTCAACCACAAAACTCAAAAGGATTTTGAAATGGTTTTGATTTAAAATTTGCATAATATAGCCAAACCCAATCAAACAGGTATCACTATAGAAGGTACTAATTCTTGATCAGTGCTTTATCTATTGGGCAATATCTCTACTACAGATGCAGAACACAGAAACCAATTGTTGTCAAAGATTCAAAGCCATAAATACAAGTAACCCAAACCAAACACTTCTTATAAAATTCTTATGAAGACCAAATGAACCTATGTCTTATCCAGAGAAATATTTAATTTGATCATAGATCAAAGCTAAGGAATAACAACATGCACATAGATAAACTCTATGCAATGAATCAAAAAATTCACAACTCGAGAAATAGGCACAAAGGAGAGACTTAATATTTTTATTAAGTATGAAGAATCATGCCCCTATATCAATTTGGTTCAAAACATACACCACTTCAATAAATGAAAAAGAATACAAAGTTTCTATTCTATATTGACATAGTCTAGATGCAAATATGCTATATTCTTGAATGGAAACAAGTAAGCAACTTAATGCTTTTTTGTACTTCCCAATTTTCCAACCCTTTCTAAATGACCTTGGAAATCCTTTTATAGAACAAGGATTGAAATAAGCATCAGATCACTTAGTTCAAGAGCCACTAACCAAAAGCCTAATAATTCACATGAAAGACAAAATATGCAACAGAACCAACAACTGATTTATTACAAGATAAATCTTATTGGATCAGAGGGCCTTTGCAATAACTCGAGAAGTGTTCTAATTGGCCAAGTAAAACCTTTGTCTTTATTTCTTTATGCACAAAATATTATATGTAGGTGTCAATCTCATCGGGATGTTGGAGAACAATCCCCTACAAAAGGAATAATGGAATGTTCTTGTTTTTTTTTAATTCATCCGGGGTATATTTGTCTTCATATGAAATCTAATTTTTCAACCACTAAAACTCGAGAGAAGATCCAACATTAATAGAGAAGAGACATGGATCCATCCAAGTGTTACAAAGATCTGCAAATCTAATCAAAATCCCTAAATAATAAATGAAACATAAAAGTATTCTAAGTCATTGTATTTTCACCCAAACAGCATCCCATGACTGCAAAAATAAAACCCAGAAAATCACATTTATCTATCTACTCTCCTGCAACATGAAATGTAGAGCCACCACTTCAAAACCCTCAGGAAAACATTTAAAATTTTAAATATCTATTATAACGGTCCGCCCTAGTGCAAAAATCACCATCAACAGCCTAGATTAAAACTTAAATACATCTTCAAAATGTGATCATCGATCTACTTAAGAAAAATATTAACACAACACATCTAATGACTCCCCTGATGTCCATGTGGTAGCATCTTGCACATCTGAATTTTCCTCATCAACCCAGATAGGTGTCACCCAGGCATGATTCCTTGATGCATATCTATGGCGCATCTCTAGTATAAGGCATCACGCCTTCCATCCGATAAAAACAAATATACTTGACACTTTACCCTTCCAAAGTTATGGACCCACGATCACAAGATGCAATGTGTTAATCAGGTGCAATTCCTTGAAGAGTAACCATCGTGCACCTTTTATTCCATTCATTACGCCTACCATTAGATTGAAATTGATTTGACCGTGCTTTATCTTTCGGCCCCACTTGGAAAATATCTCTGATGGACACTTGGAAACAAAGTGTAATCCCTTGATGGCTAAACAACATGAAACATCTAATCTAGGTATCACGACTATCGTTGGATCAAACATGATCAGTCATAATTTTATCTTCCCACTAGCTTTGAACAGGACCAACTATGTGTTACATAGTGCATAGGTGTGTTTCCTTTAAGTATAAACCTCATGCAAATTATGATCAAGTAATAATGCCTACCATCTGATTAGAAATTTATCATATCTTTAACTTTACCTTTAGCTCATACAGACCCTGCCACTTTCCACGTGTCACACAGGCGCATTTTTTGTGAAGGATATCCACCTTGCAAGTTTTGATCATAGGATCACACCAACCATTGGATGAATTTAGATATGTCCTTACTTTAACTCTCTTCTGATGTAGAAAGAGAGGGCCCCATGATCTGAAGATGGACACTATTTTCCATTCTATGATGTTGTAAAGAATAAACAGTTTACATATTGTGATCACAGGATCACGCTCATCGTTGGATCAAAAACAACTTGCCCAGAATCTACAAAGCATGAATCACTTCGGGGACTATTAGACTTAGGAAAAATTAATGTATATGCCCCGCTAGGATTCTTAGGAAATATTAAAATCAGGCCCCACGCATAATGACTTAAGACCCATGGGAAAATAACTTAAGTGACTGAACAAAATAATTCTATTTTATTAAGAACATGGAGGACCTAGGTTATTTTGACCAAAAATGAACCAAGGGTTTTGGAACAAAAGACAACTAGGGTTTAAGAACCAGTTTTAAAAAATTGCATAAACATGATCAGGACTCAGAACCATGGAAAATTTTTATAGTCCTAACAGTGGCTCTGATTGGGGATATATGTCTCTTGCAGGCATAACAAGATTATGGAATCTTAGGGTTAAGAAGACCACCTACGAAAAAGGAAACTACCCTAAAATAGAAAACAAAACTATAGAAACATATTTACAACCTATTATTTATGGATATGAAGAACTTCATGAGAAGTAGAATTTAAAGAATTATCCATGAACTAGAAATTCCAAAATACTTCCAATCAAATCTTTAAGAATGTAAGAATCAAAACCCCACTTACTATCAATAATTATGGTCCCATCCAGATACGATCAAAATTACTATGTTTTTCTTTATCATCTAGCCTAATATTCCACATTAGGACCAAATCATCACTCTCAAAATTTCTTACAGTGGTTCTTTTGTCATATAATTTTTTACATAGGAGCTGCAAGATGACATTTTTATCATGTGCCTCCCTTCTTGATTCATCCAACTGTATTAAGTCATCCATTATGATTCTCATTTCATCATCCAATTCTTCATCATAAATTTGGACAAACTTGTACATCTATAAGAGGTTATTTTGTGGCAACCTAGCATGTATAACATACACTAGGTCAAAAGGACCACAACCTATAGATTTCTTTATTGTCACTCTATCAACCCACAATGCTTGTTGCAACTTTGATTCCAAGGCCCTTTTATTTTTGTCTAGCACTCTTTTCAAAATCTTAATCAGGCTTTTGTTACTAGATTCAGCTTGGTCATTCCCTTGAGGGTGGTATGGGGAAGAATAGGAAATTTGGGTCTCATATTGCTAGCAGAGAACACTAAATTCTTCAGATCTAAAACACATTGCATTATCTACCACTATAGTTTCTGGACAACCAAACCTGGTGAGGATATTCTGCAACACAAAGTCAACCACAACTTTACTAGTGGCTCTTTTAGTAAGAATAGCTTCAACCCACTTAGAAAAATAATCAGTTGCCACCATAATCCATGAGTAACCTCAAATATATTTTTTAGGGATCTATCCAATGAAATTCATTCCCCACTTTTGAAAAGGTGCCTCAACTATAACAGGCCTCAAAGGTAAAATTCCACCAAATTTGAGCTTACCAACAAATATTTGGCAAGCATCACATTTTTGAACAAAGTGGTGAGCATCCTTAAAAATGGTAGGCCACCAAAAACCAGATCTCAAAATCTTATGTATAGTGGTTTTAGCCATGTAATGGCCCCCACACACACCACTACATTTTTTCTAATAGGTCCCTGGACTTGTTCTGGTCTACACATTTGAGAAAGACTCCTTCATTGCTTCTCCACCACAGCTCACCCTTTATAATAGCATACTTAACAACATGCAATTTAATTTTTCTCTTCTTATTTTCATCCATTTCAGGAGATAACATCATTTTTTGTAAGTATCCAATAATATCTTTGCACCATTCACAATAATCCATATGAAAAATGTGAGGCCTTTGCTCTTCTTCCAATATGTTTACAAGATTATCATCTAAGTTTCTCTGAGCCATAATTTTTGCAATTCCTAGGCCCCTAACCAACTTTGTGATCTGAATATCAATATTAAATTCTTGGATTTTATTTATCCATCTACATCTTTTTCCTGAAACCTCCTATTGCACCAAAATTTCCTTCATAGTAGCACTAGGCACGTAAGGAACTATGGTCGCTCCCACCAAATAACATCTAAAAGCCTTAACATCTTTGACAAAACCATATGCATGTTTCCCCATGATGTCATATTTCAATTATGTTTCTTGTAAGGACTTGCTAAAAAAGGAAATGGGTTAAACCCTCTGAATTCTTTTGTAGCAATACTGTAGCAACAGTATTGTATGAAGAAAAGGAGAAAACTTGCATAATATTTCTATAATCAGATGTCCTCAAAATAGGGGCATCTTTGATATCTTTTTTTAATATCTGAGAAAGCCTTAGATGCTTCTTCATTCCATTCTACCTTATCTCCTTTCTTCAACATTTTTGAAATAGGGATACTAGTTTCTGCAAAATTTGTAAAAAATATTCTCAAGAAATTTACCTATCCAAAGAAAGACTGAATGCCCTTGACATTCTTGGGTTGAGGGACCTTATCAATGTTAGAAACCCTTTCAAGTTCAATCTTGACTCCATCTTTAGACACAATGTTCCCTAGGAGCTTTCCCTCTTTGACCCCAAAAACACATTTCTCTGGGTTAAATGAAACCACATATTCTAAAGCTTTTACAAAAATATTCTCAAGATGACCACAATATTGATCTTCCTTTGCTGAATAATATGTAAGATCATCTTGGTAAACTTCTAAGAACCTATTTATAAAATCTACAAATGCCACATCCATGGCTCTCTGAAAAGTTTCCCCAGCCCCAGTGTTTGTTAAGCCAAAAGGAATTCTAACATATACATAGGTACCCCAAGGTGTGGTAAATGAAATATTGAATTTCTATGATTCCTTGACCATAACCTGATTGTATCCTAAAAAACCATCCAACATTGACATCAATCAAAATCCAGTGACTCTCGATAACATGGCTTCCATATTGGTCAAGTCATAGTTATTTTTTAATGAATTAATGTTCAATTTTTTTAAATCCACACAGAGTCTGATGTCTCAATTATTTTTCCTAACTGGAACCAAGTTTTATACCCATGTTGAATTTATAATGGGTTTATAATCCCATCATCTCTCATTTTGTTTAACTCTTCTTGCATTTTCAATGGCAGTGTAGAATTAACAGGTCTCAACTTTTGTCTGAAAGGCTTTGTACCTTCCTTCAAAGGAATATCATGCTGAAAAAATATCTTCTATAGGCCTTTAAATAGTCATAAGACCATGCAAAAACATGATGATATTTTCTAAGAAAATCAATTAACAACTTTCTAATTCTAGGAGACAGTATCTTACCAATATATACATTCTTAGGAGCTCGATTTGTTCCAAGATTTACTTCTTCCAAATTCTTTGGTTTGTTTGTAGTATTTGTAGAAAAGGACTTATCCTTATTGTAAAATGCTTTGTCAAGAACAACTAATCCCTTTGGAACTCTTTTTTATTTCAGTTGTAGGAATTCCTTACAAAAAATATAATCCTTACTATCCAAGGTTTTCACACATCCAATGAAATCCATCTCCTTGTTTCCAAAGTTTTCTTCACGATATAAAAATCTCAGAATATCCACATCATCTTCAAAAACCTGCCAACTTTTAACACTGTCTAGTATGGAAGGCCTAGATTGAACCTCTATTTTAGAGATTCCTGTAAATGTGATATCTTCTGGTCTCAAAACAATATTGGCTATAAAATATGTCATTTTTTTTTGGCTTCTATCCATCCAGTCAATACCAAATGCATCAAAATTTTCCAACTCATCCCAAACAATATTTTTGTATTGCTTTAATCTTCGGTTCTTTGAAGCATACTTGGATCTTATTTTGGATATTACTAATTTGGAGTCTCCAATTACTCTAAGATTTATTATTCTATGTTTTGAGGCCAACCTCAATCCAATCAACAAAGCCTCATATTCTGCAATATTATTTGTCCATGTGAACAACAAAGTGAAAGATAATTTTAAGGTCTTAACACTAGGAGTTATCAACAAAACTCCTATACCAACTCCCTCTTTAGAGCTTGCACCATAAAATACATAGTCCATAAGCCATTTTTCTCTGTCAAATTATCCTTTTCCTTTGATAAAAGCACATGCTAAACTTCTCCTTCAACCTTCCTATCTTGCACTTGGAAAGAACCTATATCAATCTCCAAGAAACAATTCATACTATCATCTTCACTTTCCTCATTCATGTGGGGATTCCTAATTTCTTGGGACACATTAACATGTTCACCATAAATATTGAAAGTTTCAAAGGATAAATCACATTGAATACTTCCTCCCATTGAAGCACTCCACTTCCTAGATAACAACATTCCATATTGGGGAGGAATATCAACAACTAGGACACTCATTGTCAGCATTTTGTTAGGATATGCAGCCAACCTATAAGGAAAATCTTTTATAGTACCAATGATAGGCACTTCTCTATAATCTATTTCTTGACATTCCATGGGGAGTATCAACTTGTAATCCCATACACTTCATTACTTCTGCAGGCATAACAGTGTTAGATGCTCCAAAATCTATCATGCAATTTTTTAGCATCTTACCATTGATAACCAAAGTCAAGAGAAAATAATCCATGGCTCCCAAGGGAGTATTCACATTATTAGTATTCAATTAAATCTAAGGGATCTTTGAAACAATCTCTTCTGATTCTTTCCCCTTACTTTCAGATTTATCTTCTATATTTCCCATTTTCTCAATTCCTTCTGGTTTCTGAATCTTGTGGAAGAAATGCTATTTACCCATGTCAGGGATTTTCTTTATGTTCCCCAATCCTCATCATTTCTAGCAATGTAACCTTAATAATAATATATAATAATAGTTTCCCCATATCAATAGGGGTGTATTTGATATCGGATAAATCTTGTTTCATAGTAACAATATTTCCATCCTCAACATGAATGGCCAAGCTTGGCTCAATTCTCTTTGGTTGCTAATTATCATTTTGAAGAGTGGGAACACCTATTTATGTCATCTTTACTTTTACCTTACACACAATACTTGGACCATTAGACTTATCTTCTTTCCTAACCTTTATTCTTTTGACACCCTCAGTAGATTTTCCCTTTTCTTGTGGTTGCTTAGTGTTTGTTTTGGTTTTCTTGATGAAAATACTAGATGTTTTTCCTTCTGCATTACCAACTATTCTATTTCTCAAATTATAATTACTCATTTCTTGAGTAACCATGTCAACAGTGATTTGTGTTATCTCTTCATTAGAAAGTCTTCTTAATACAATGGGTTCCTTACCCCTTTCAACATTACACCTTATATCAGCAATTTCCTCTTCTTCTTCATCGGAGGGAATCTAATGATGATATACTTCTCTTCTGCTTTGTGAGTTAAACACATCTTGGTTTTCAGTCTCATTATCAAAATATTCTTCACTCCATAGGTGTGAAAAGGTCATAGCACAACCACTGTCATCATATAAATCATCTTCCTCTTCCCCTTATTCCTCTTTTGCAGATACATTCAAGGCAATAGCACAATAATCAGGATTGTGTGGGGATTGACAAGCTACACACAATGAAACATCAACACACATGTTAATAGAGCTTCTTTTTAAAGGACCAGGGGTCTTATCATCAATTCTATCTTTCTTTTGTGGGAGAATAGGCTTCACATCCTTCCACTGGGTGGTATATGGATAATTTTGCATCCTTGGTTGCCAATTAAAATTGCTAAAGGATGGCTTATCATTATTTGGATCCCTATTATTCTTATTTTCTCCAGGCTTTAAATCCTTTAGGGATTTAAAATTTTCTTCAAACTATCCTCCTCCTTAGGTTTCACATTGGAAGGCTTGTTTGATTCCTTCTTATTGAACCTAGTAGGCTTTCATTCTTCCCTTCTAGCCACTTTTCCTGATACTCTTCTATTTATCTCAATGTTAATAGATTTCTTATAATATTCTCTAATATTTCTATGGTTCTTGTCTCTAAGAAGATATCACGTCTTAGCATCAAAATCATTTAAATTGGTAGCAAGACATACCTTATCATCAAGCCTTGTTACTTGGAAAAGCTTATGCACAGCCCTTTGGAATCTTATATTGAACTCAACAACATCTTCATTTGGATTTTTCTTGATATTGTTGAATTCATTCAACATGAATCCTTCATTAGTCTTGTCACCATATTTCTCCTTAAAACAATTTTTTAGTTCATCCATAGATACAGCAGAATCATGAGGTAATCCTCTAAACCAATCTCTAGCATCCTCAACTAGAGACTGAACAAAAATTTTCATCATTACATCATCATGTATAATCTCATAGTCATCCATCATATCAATAAGCTTCTTTAAATGCTCTTCACAAGTGATGACATTATTTCCATAAAATTTAGGAATTTTATCTCTAATTTTATTTGGAATTGCATTAGGATAACCAGGAATACCAAGAAAAGAGAATTGTGTGTACCTTTCTGCATGAACCGATCTCCTTCGGAATGGATCACCATTATTTAAGGTAGATTCTTTGGAATTTGATGTTGAAGCAATCTCAACACCGGTTGGTTGTGCAAAACTTGTTGTTTTCTTCATATAATTTCCTGGATTCCCACCAGGGGCTGAGGAAGTGGCAACAACATGAGAAGGTTCAGAAGACTGCCTGAGAAAATCAATCTTCTTCTTCATCTCTAAAGAAGAAGCCTCCAATTATTCTTTCTCATGCTCTTTGGTCATGATCTCTTTCTCCCTTTTAGCCTTCTCAAGATCAGTGTCCAATTTGGACATCAAATCCACTGGATCCTTGTGACTCATAGGTTCATTTATTTCAATTCCTATCATCCTCTTCTTTCCCTTATCCTTAGGGATTTGAGTACCAAAAACTTGACGTATAACAGGTTCCTCTTCAACCCTCTTAGGTATTTTAACATAATTTATTGCCTCTAAGTTTGGCAATTGTCTTCTCAATTGGTTAACTCTAATCTTCTCTTGTCTTATCTTACTCTCCTCCTCTTTCTCCCTTTGTTGTCTAATGGCCAACTACTACTTGATTCTTCTCTCCAATTCAGTACCTTTTTTAGAGAGACTTCCAAAATTTGGGAGAGTAGTGTTAGATTTGTCCTCTTCTCTCTTATTAGGATAATAGTAATCTCCATATGTACCCAATCCTAAATCTCCAGCCTCTTCATATTCTAATGCATTCCCTTCATGGTTGTGTTGGATTGGATCTTCTACCATAGTGTTCTCCTTTTGTGTCCCAGTTTGATAAATACTTATGTTATTCTTTTCTTTCCTTGGATGACCACCTCTGGAGGTAGTTGGAATCCCATCTTCCAATTTATCTTTGGGATTTCTTTTCACCCAAGATCTAGTATTTCTATTACTCATATTGAGAAAGTGTGTATAAAATAATATTTACTACTCAGCATTGGTGTAGAGATTTCTTCAAGTCTCCACCCAAAACAAGTTGGGAAAATACAATACTATTTTATATGAATAATGCAATCAGGAAACTTACAAGACCAAGGATAACAAGAAGGGGCTAAGAAAAAGTAACTCTATGCTTCCAAGGTCAACTTACTTCTTGGATGGGATAAATGATATGAATATTAGAACACCAGAGATTATTTAAAAATTTACCAAGAATTTTGCATCTTTATCCCTAGTAGAGTCACCATTTTTTTGGTGTTTTAAAATTTTTTATGCTTTATAAGATACCAATATACCTTTAGATGGATTTTGAAGAATGATTAGTTCTGAATATGGGAAAATCTAAGGTAACTGGACCAACTATAGGGACAAGACTGCCATCTACACTTTTGGTCTTGCAAGACCAATGTAGGTAAACCTAATGCAGCTTAATATACAACACTTTTACAACTCTCTCTAGATTTGAACACCATAAAATGGTAAGAAAGTACTAAATGATAACCACTCATTCATTGACTCTCAATTACCATGAAGAACATACAACACTCAACCACAAAACTCAAAAGGATTCTGAAATGGTTTTGATTTAAAATATGTAGAATATAGCCAAACCCAATCAAGAATGTATCACTATAGAAGGTACTAATTCCTTATCAATTCTTTATCCATTGGGTAAAATATCTAATGCAGATGCATAACATAGAAACCAACTGTTGTCAAAGATTCAAAGTCATAAATACAAGTAACACAGATCAAACACTTCTTAAAAAATCAGTGTGCCAACCAAATGAACCTATGTCTTATCAAGAGAAATATTTAATTTGATCCTAGATCAAAGCTAAAGAATAACAACATACACAAAGATAAACTCTATGCAATGAATTAGAAAATTCACAACTCAAGAAATAGGCACAAAGGGGAGACTTGAATCTGGAATATTTGTATAAACTATGAAGAATCATGCTCCTGTATCAATCTGGTTCAAAACATGCACCACTTCAATAAATGCAAAAGAACAAAAACTTTTTATTCTATAATGATACAATCTAGATGCAAATCTTTTATATTCTTGACCAGAAACAAGTATGCAACTCAATGCTTTTTTGTACTTCCCAATTTTCCAGCCCTTTCTAAATGACATTGGAAATCCTTTTATAGAATAAGGATTGCAAAAAGTGTCAGATCATTTAGGTCAAGGTCCAACAAAAAAACCCCTAATAATTCACATGAAAGACAAAACATGCAACAGAACCAACAACTAAGTTATTACAAGATAAATCTTATTGGATCATAGAGCCTTCCCAATAACTCCAGAATTGTTCTGATTGGCCAAGTAAAACCTGACTTTATTCCTTTTTGCACAAAATCTGATATGTAGTTGTCAATCTCCTTGGGATGTTGGAGAACAGTCCCCTACTTAATGAATAATACAATTTTCTTGTTTGTTTTATTTCATCAGGGGTATATCTGACCTCATCTGAAATCTAATTTTTCAACAACTAAAACTTGGGAGAAGATCCAACATTAATGTAGAAGAGACAGGGAGTCATCCAAGGGTTAGAAAGATCTGCAAATCTGATCAGAAACCCTAAACCATAAATGCAACATAAAAGTATTCTGAGCCATCAGCATTTCACCCAAACAACATCCCATAACTGCATAAATACAACCCATAAAATCATATTTATCTATCTACTCTCCTGTAGCATGAAACGCAAAGCCACCACTTCAAAATTCAAATATATGTTATAACGGTCAGCCCTAGCATGAAATTAACCATCAATGGCCCAGATTAAAACTTCAATCCATCTTTCGAACATGGTCATCGATCTACTTAAGAAAATAATAAAAAAACATAGCTAATGACTCCCCGAACGTCCATATGGTAGCATCTCGTGCATCTAACTTTTCCTCATCAACCTAGATAGGTGTCACCCAAGCATGATTCCTTGATGAATATCTCTGGCACATCTTTAGACTAAGGCATCATTCCTACCATTTGTTCACATTTTCCTATTTTCTTGACACTTTACCCTTCCAAAGTTCCAAACCCATGATCACTGTTAGTAATAACTGAGAGGAGGGGTGAATTAGTGGCCTCAAAAATTAATCCTTAAATCAACCCTTTAAAACTTAGTACCACAAATTTATACCTCTAGTTATCTTTAGTCCTGTAAGATGAATGCCTTGAAACACTTATATCAAATTACTACTTGTCAGAATGCTTTGTAAACCTTCTTCTGTATGTTTACCGATAAGCAATCTTCCTATTAACTAAAACACGGTAAATAACTAGTGTATACCAATCAATCCAGATTTACTTAAGTGAAATGAAAAACAATAAAGTAATGAATCATAGACACATTAACACATGGATTTTTAATGTGGAAACCCTATTAAGGGAAAACCCACTAGGATCGGTACCCCAAATTTTCAATCTTCTAAAGTGAGCTCGGTTAAGAACCAACCATGTTAAAGGTTACAAACATATTGTTAGGTGTGACCTTGTTAGAGGATTTAAATAGATAGTTTGTCACTTAGTATCTGGCATCTAATGCTACCATCCTTGATCAAACACTCACTTGGCATGTTAATAAGTATCGGGAATATCCAATGCTACTTTGTATGATCAAACTTTTTGAAAATCATTGGGATGTATCTCAATTACAAAAGACTTTTAAGTCCTGCTCAGTTAAGAGACTTGATGCTTCAATGGTTAAAATAAAACAGTAAATTGATCTATTCACATAAACAACTTGAATTGAAGATTTTTCAGATCTATTGTAAGTGCATTACCTTTCTGATCAATATTATCAATTCAATACCTTTTCTCCACACTCTTTTACTCTGTGATGTTGTCTCACTATTCGTCGGTGTCTGCAGAATTTAGCTCTTTCCTCAGCTTGATTGATTAGGTCTAAATGAAGACTTTCTTCTCCTTCAGAATCTCTCCAGCATCTTGGTGCAGGAGCACCCTTGAGATGCCATCAAATATGGTGGTCTCTTGTCTTTTTGGTGTGTTAGTGTGTGTAAGACCCTCTAGTAGGGAATTTTAAATACATAAGGTCATGTTGACCAAGAGTAGTT
>MU226547.1:8675312-8691304 GCA_018584345.1 Thuja plicata | reverse complement strand
GCATTGACTACCTCTTTGATTCTTGTGTTGTACTATGTGATGTTTTCACCTTCTTTCATTCTGAGATCATCAAAATTTCCTCTAAGGCTTTCTGCCTTGGCTCTCAGAACATTTTTATCACCACCATGTACAAGCCTCAATTTTTCCCACATCTACTTTGTAGTTGTGCATGGTTTGACATCTTCAAAATCAACATCAGAGAGTGAGGAAGCAAGCTCTATCATCATGTAGTTGTGCTCATGCTTCTCTCTCATTTTTTCAATTGTGGGTGCTCTTGTGGGAAACACATATTTAGTATCTAAGTATTGAGTAACATCATTTCCAATACCTGATAAGTGGAGTCTTATTCTACTTTTCCATGAAACAAAGTTGTCTTTGTTCAACTTGGTCACATCTTGTCTGTTCATCTTGTGATCTTTAGCTTGAGCTCTTAAACTCCTTTTCTAAGCACACAAGCTCTGATACCAATTGTTAGTAATAACTGAGAGGGGGGGTGAATCAGTGGCCTCAAAAATTAATCCTTAAATCAACCCTTTAAAACTTAGTACCATAAATTTATACCTCTAGTTATCTTTAGTCATATAAGATGAATGCCTTGAAATACTTATATCAAATTACTACTTGTCAGAATGCTTTGTAAACCTTCTTCTATATGTTTACCGATAAGCAGTCTTCCTATTTACCAAAACATAGTAAATACTAGTGTATACCGATCAATCCAGATTTACTTAAGTGAAATGAAAAACAATAAAGTAATGACTCAGACACATTAACACATGGATTTTTAACATGGAAATCCTGTTAAGGGAACAACCACTAGGACCGGTACCCCAAATTTTCACTCTTCTGAAATGAGCTCAGTTAAGAGCCAACCCTGTTAAAGGTTACAAACACACTGTTAGGTGTGACCTTGTTAGAGGATTTAAATAGATAGTTTGTCACTTAGTATCTAGCATCTAATACTACCACCCTTGATCAAACACTCACTTTTTCTATCAATAGGTATCGTCCATATCCAATGCTACTTTGTATAATCAAATTTTTTGATACTCCTTGGGATGTATCTCAATTACAAAAGACTTTTAAGTCCTGGTCGATTAAGAGACTTGATGCTTCAATGGTTAAACTAAAATAGTAAATTGATTTGTTCACATATACAACTTGAATTACAAATTTTTAGATCTATTGTAAGTGCATTACCTTTCTAATCAATATTATCAATTCAATACCTTTGCTCCACACTGTTTTACTCGGTGATGTTGTCTCAGCGTTCTTTGGTGTTTGCAGAATTTAGCTCTTTCCTCAGCTTGATTGATTAGGTCTGAATGAAGATTTTCTTCTCCTTCAGAATCTCTTTAGCATCTATTCTCTTGTCACTCCCCTTCACCACCTTCATAATGAATTAGGTTGTTTATTTATAGACATGATATCACCGTTTCTAGGTTCTTGATTTTCTTGATCTTTGCATGATCCACAATGCTTGCCAATTAGATTTAAATCAAAACTCTAGTTTTATCTCATAGAGATATTCTTGCCAACTGGAAAAAGAAGCTTTAAATCCTTTACTTATCTCTAGCTTTATCTTGTCGATTAAAACAATGATAACTATCAGTTAAGTCTATTTTTAGCTATTGACAGCTAAGCATTTTGTCATTTCTGAACTCTCTATTCTCTCGATCAATACTTTAGTTAGTTATTGGTAACAACTGACTGTTCCATTGGTGTGACTTCAGTTGTCTTTGAGATCTCCATCTATTAGGCAACACTATAATTTTTTCCATCAGGTTACACTGTTCTTTTCTCTTCGTTTAGCACTGTGACTTTTCTCGTTGGTAATGCTATGTATTTTCTCGTCGAGTAACACTGTGACTTTGCTCTTTTACTCTGTCTTTCGGTGTGCACTCCGTCGGTGTAAATAGTCACTTTGGGAATAATTGAATTATATGCATTATTGATATTATATCCCCTGGTTCATCTATTCCTTGAATTCTTTTAGCAGTATGTCCATGACCATATAGATTATATCAAGTTGACATCAATGAAAATACAATACATTAACTAATTTAATGTCTTGCATAAACTTTCTTATGTCTATGTGATCATCAAATTAACATCTTCAAACATTCAATCAATTATAGTTCAACAGATCAAAGGATGCAACATGTCAATCAGGTGTGATGCCTTGAAGAGTAACCACCACGCACCTTTTATTCTAGGCATTACGCCTACCATTAGATTGAAACTGATCTGACCGCGCTTTATCTTTTGGCCCCACTTGGGAGAGATCTCTGATGGACACTTGGAAACAAAGTGTAATCCCTTGATGGCTAAAGAATGTGCAATATTTGATCCAAGCATCATGCATATCATTGGATCAAACCGGATCATTTAGAACTTAATCTTCTCGCTAGCTTTTAATAGGACCCTCTATGTGCTATGTGGTGCATGTTAGGAATAAGGTGTCTCAACCTTGGATAATTCCTATTCTTATTATTTGTTTTGTAAAATATATTACTTGCAAATAATGTTGATGTGTCAGCATCCTAAATTGTGTGTAAGGAGATCATGGCTAAAACGGTTATGACGGATTCCTATGACATGTAAGAGCTATGTCAGGAACATTCAATGACAGGTGAAGACATGTGGCAACTGATAAATTTGAGTACTATACACTCTTCCCCAATCATGGGGTTCAGGGAATCACCACGAAAAAAATTTTGGGTTTCCTATTTTCTCGGAGAATGGTAAAACCCTACTAGGGTTATCTTTGGGAGTAGCCCTAAAAAGTGAAGCGCATGATATAAGCATTTTTTAGGGTTGCGAAGAGAAGTGATGCGAGTCTATTGTTGGAACGTTTTATGCTGCCGTAATTTTTCTTCAAGGGTTTTGAAATCTTCTGAAAGAACTTGCATTGCAAGTGTATTGTAAGCTGTAATAGTTTTGATCAATACATTGTGCAGGTTTTGGAGTGCTGGGGTTTTTACCGAAAGGTTTCCCCAGGGTATATCATTGTGTCATTCTCTATTTTTCTGTATGCATGGTATGTGGTTGCAATATCTTTGTTAAAGTAGTTAACTAATCTGAAATTGTAAGGATTTAAAATAATTTGTACAATACTTTCCTATAGAGATTAGCGTAGGAAGTTGTTTCCGCACCTGAGTTTCCTTACAGCGCATAGGAACGTTTCCTTGAAGGATAAACCTGATGAAAATTCTAATCAAGGCATAACACCTACCATCCAATTAGAAAGATTTATCATATCTTTAACTTTACCTTTATTTCTAACCTGACCCCGCTACTTTCCATGTGTCGCACAGGTGCATTTCTGTAAAGGATATCCACCTTGCAAGTTTTGATCATGGGATCACGCCAACCGTTGGATGAATTTATAACTATCCTAACTTTAACTTGCCGCTAACTTAGAAAGAGAGGGCCCCATGATATGAAGACAAACACTTGTTGCCATTTTGTGATGCCGCAAAGAATAAATAGCTTGCATCTTGTAATCACAGGATCACCCCTGTTGTTGGATCAAAAATAACTTGCCATAATCTACAAATAATGAAAAACTTTGAGGACTATGGACTTAGAAAAAATTAATGTATAGGCCCCGCTAGGATTCTTAGGAAATATTAAAAGCAGGCCTCATGCATGATGACTTAAGATCCATGGGAAATAACTTAAGTGACTAAAAAAATAATGCCTTTTATAAAGAACACAGAGGACCTAGGTTAATTTGGCCAAAAATAAACCAAGGGTTTGGGAACAAAAGAAAACTAGGGTTTAAGAACCAGGTTTAAAACATTGCATAAACATTATCAGGACTCAGAACCATGGAAAATTTTACGATCCTAACAGTGGCTCTGATTGGAGATGTATGTCTCTTGCAGACATAACAAGATTCCAGAATCTCAAGGTTAAGAAGACCACCTATAGAAAAGGAAACTACCCTACAATAGACAACAAAACTACATAACCATATTTACAACCTATTATTCGTGGATATGGAGAACTTCATGAGAAGTATAATTTAAAGAATTTTCCATGAGCTGGCAACTCCAAAACACTTCCAATCAAATATTTATGAATATAAGAATCAGAACCCCACTTGTTGTCAATAATGTATGGTCCCAGCCAGATAGGATCAAACTTACCATGTTTTCCTTTATCCTCTAGTCTGGCATTCCACATTAGGACCTGTTAGAAACACTGAGAGGGGGGGTGAATCAGTGTTTGTCTATTTATTATATTTAAGAAATTTAAACATAAATTAAATATACATCCAATGAAGCTTCATACAAGAATACATAACACGTGATATTATTATGGGGAAACCTTGATCAGAGGAAAACCCCAGTGGGAATTAGTACCCACAAATATTACACTAGTATAATGAACCTGTTATAGTTCCTTTGCCCTATTAGAAGCAGTCTTTACAATGCAAGTACAATGACCTGGTTAAGGGTATGACCCTATTAGGAGTCTTTTACAAGTAACCCTGTTAAGGGTGAGGACTCACTGTCCAAAAGCTCACTGCTTCAATGGTGAAGGTTGCAACCTCCTTGATAGTAGATATACACTATATCCAAAAGTGAACTGTTGTATGTGACACACTTGTCTAATCAGTTCTAGTTATGCACTAATGCTCTTATACTCTTAAAGAGATTTATCTCATTCTAAAATCTTCTACTATTGTTTTATATCTCTTCTCTACATATTTCTTTGACACACCCTAATACAAAATTGCATGTCATATATATGTCCATGCCTGAATAGACACGACTAGAGACAAGACCTTAGTCGGCCTAAAAACAAAATATACAACGCTTCCAAACTAATTAGCTTAAGCGTGATTACATAAGTGATTAATACATGATTAAAAACACACTATAATAGGTGCATATCCTTTACAAAACAAAATGTCATACGCTAATCCAAAATCTGAGGTCGGCTCTATGCTCTATTTCCTGAACTCCTAGAGGCACTTCAACTTGCTGTAACTTCTTCGTACTGTCCTTCCATACCATGCGTGTATAGACTTAACATCTCAACATATCATAAAGATTATATATGAATGCACATATCCTAATTTGATCTTCCACACGTGCGATGGTGCTTTGATCGGCTGTAAACCTCTATTCTATTTTGTCTTCCATACTTAGCCATTTCTGTCTTCCAAGTTTTCTTAATAAAACTTTGTATGACTTTGTTGCCATAATGAAAACACAAAATAAGTCATAATTACTCTGATTGTCAACTTTCCAACAATCTCCCCCTTTGTCATTAATGGCAACAAAGGAATGTGGCCAAGTTGTTTTAATCTTTGACTTGACAACAAAAAACTTTATCTCATAACTTAGGCTATATAACATATTCCTTTTATACATTACTCCCCCTTTGACATTAATGGAAAAGGTGTCAAAATTATAATTATCTAGATACTTACTCCATGTATACATCTAGAAAATAAATCTAAAGATTCTTTATCTCTTGCTGCAAGAATGCCTTTAGTGCATCAACTATTTGTAGATGGGCACATAGGGCATTTGTAAGCTTTTCCATTTTGGTCAAATCCATGCAGGGACCCTGATCATATGTAGCAATTGTTGTATCTATATTTTTAATGTTTTCATTCAAGACTACTAGAGAGGGCGCCAGTGCATTTCTCAGTTGAGTCTGCCTAATTCTTATCTTATTGATCTCAAACTTTGTCTTTTCAATCTTGTCCAACTGACCTTGATAGATATTTTTGCATACATTAATATCTTGTGAGGATGTTTCAATTGATTTTATAATACTTTCAACCAAGATGTTAGCTTCCTCAATCTTCTTGATGTGTTTCGAGGTGAGTTTTACTCTGTCCATGCAATTTGTTATTACCTTTCTGCCTTTTGATGCCAACTCTTTCAGAATTCCTTAACCAATCTTCAATGAATTGAGATCTAAAGAAAAGTTCTTTACCAATTCATTCAATCTTTCCTTCTTGTACTCATCTTCTGCAATTTTAGTAGTAGAGTCTACTAAGCTTGTGAAATGTTATTTGAAGCTAGTTAGGATGTTGTCAACATCATCAACTGACTGAATCTTAGTCATTTTCTTATCTACAGGCACTAGATCATTCATAATTTTTACTATTTCCAGAAAGAGAGGGTTTCTCATAACCTGTTTCTCTTTGGATTTTTCCATGGCTAGCACACTGATCTTTATCAAATCTTCTTCTCCCCATGCATCTAATCTTGTTGAATCAGGGGTCAAACTTGACAACATTGAGGTTACTGGTTTTCTAGGAGTGAATATAATATTTTGATTGACATCCATGCATTCATTTTTCACTGGGATCTCCATAGAGGGTAGTTCATCCTTTTTGCCTTCATCTAGACCTGTGGTGTCTTCTGCAGGAATTTGTTCTTGCTACAAAGAAGTGTCATTAGTGCATCCTTCTCATTTTCTTCAGTTTTCACAGATGCTTCCTCAAAATTGTCCAATTCATTATCTAAAGTTGTCATTGATATCTCAACATCATTGATTGTAATTGTTTCTTCTAAATCTTATACTGTCACTGAGGGTGATGGAGCTTTAGGCGCTGAATCCTGTGGACTTGTCATAGGTGCATTAGAAGTCTCTGGTGCTTTATCCTATTTTTGAGGGACTGGATTCATTTTAACTGTAGGTATCGTTGATGGATACATGTGTCTATCCATAAACACTTGTGCAAATGCTTTTTCAGTTTCTTTCCCAACTAACTCATAATCATTGTTCATTATATGAAGAGTCCTTGTCTTGGTTCTCAGATGAGGTTTTACCAAGTCTAGCAGAATTACTTTTTCTTCATATGAACAAATAGGGAGAAGATTTTCTAATGTTTCTTCTCTAATCCTCATATCTTCCTCAATTGCCTGTCTTTTCATTAGTTCCAGTATGTTCCATAATTTATCTGGTATCACTGTCTTAAGTTCTAGAACTGAATTTTTAAACTTGATCATGTGAGAGATGAGCATAGAATGTATTTCTATTTTGTCTATCTCTTGGTACTTATCATAGACCTTTGCAATTGTATCCAGTCTTCCTTCATTGATAATTTTGTTCTTTAGAATGTTGAGACTAGGTCTGAATCCTACCTCAGGAGGGGCTTGAGTGTTCTTTACCTTGCTCCTTGTGGGTCTTGAAGATGGATGACTTGTGGGAACTTGCTTCTTCCTTCTAGTCATCTTACTTGGTACTAATGGTGGAGATTCTTCCAAGTCAATAGTAGTTGAGGGTGCAGATGTACTTTTATCAGATTTCTTCATCTTCTTCTTGGGCACATCATCATACTTCTCTATTTTAACTTTTGTTTGTTTGAGCTCTTTTGCAATCTTAGCTTCCCTAGCTTTGTCTAGGTCTTCTTTTGTAACTCCATGAACTTTTAGGATATTAGAAGTAATCCTTGATGCCTTCCTTTTGTTTTCTATACTATACAAGACATAATCAACTTGATTTGTCTTTTCTCTATAAGTGCCCCATCTAGGTTCATTAGGATCTTTAGGCACAGATAAGAGAACTTGTGCATACCCTTCCAAAACTTGTTCTTCAACTTCATAGCCAAGTGGATAAATCCATTTTGTTCTTGGTTCCACTGCCTCCATGCAAGTACAATCAATTTCCACCATGAAACATATGGTGTCTTTGTATCTCTCAATTATCTTCTCAGGTATCCTGAAACTCTTCTGCGTTTTAATCTTGAAAGTTTTGATATCCATGTCCATAGAATCCTTCACACTACTCTCTGATGTAGCCTTGAGTGATATCTGAGACATAGTAGGTTTACTCCTGTCTAGGTAAAGATTGGCAACTTTACCTACTATAAGGAAGTAGAGATATATGATCAATGTTGAATATCTTGCTCTTTTCATGCTTAATAGCTTGAATGCTGTCAATCAATTGAGCACACAATATCTCACATAGGTTATAATGAGTATTATCTTTCAACATCTTTACTGCTGCTAGGACAGTAGCTGCAGATACACTATTTAGTCTTCTTGCGTGCTAAAATTTGTAACCTAGTATCATGGTGACTAGTTTTATGTCATCTTCCTTAATGGGATCAACTTTCATATCGTGCCTATCACTTTTGGATAAACATGCTTGTTCAACCTAATTTTTCACATCTTTACCAATTGGAAGAACTGGTCCAGTGTTAGGAAGTCCATTCATGTCATGAATTAGATCTGCAGTGATGCAGATGGGAACTTCACCAATCCAGTAAAGGTCATCATGTATCCTGCTCAACAAGATTTTAACCCATTCTGTCTCATAGAGTTCATGCGCATTAGAATACTCAAAGATAGGGTTATCAGTGAGATGCACGTATTCATCCTTGAATGAATAGTCAGGTTTCATCATTGAATCCATGAGAGTAGCTATACTTTTATCCCCAATGGTTTCCTTCTTACAGTAGATGTAAGCACAAATATCTTCTACATGTACGACTCCTAGCAGAGTCTTAGAGAATGCCCCTTCTACATCATCTAGAATAGACTTGAATGAATGCTTTTTAAAGACAAATCTCTTCCTTTCAGTAATGTCAAAGACTACAGGGGTTTCCATACTCACTTTTTGATCAACTAAATAGGGTTCCACTACAATTCAAAATGACACGACTGCTAGGGTTCTGTTTCAACTTGCAATCTGTTCACAAACTGATCAAATCGATACCTTTGAATTATTTGATGCTTAGTGCTTCTGTGCTCTACAAATTTTATGATCTCAAATGTAAAAAATGAGAATAAACAATCGTTTACTGACTTATATAAAGGTTACTTCATTTAATGCTTGCTACTATACATGGTTTCCATTGAGAGTTTCAAACTTTGTTCTGAATGAAGTACAGGTAATGTGTGCATGCCTACTACCTTATTTCATGATCACAGACATAAATCCATAGGCACATACTCAGAGGTGAGAATACCATCCACGTAGGGGTTTAGAGATAGAATAAATCCCCCTAAGACCATGATGGTCATTTGGAGAGCAATCTTTCAAATATTTTCTTAACTTTTTGATAAGCATTTGTGAGCCATCAAATTTTAGTTTAAGTTCCTTATTTTCTTTCTCAGATCTGTCTAGATCTTCAAGGGATACTTCAAGATTATTTTTCAGATGTTTAGCTTCTACTAAATCCATGATCTCCTCAAATGGTTAAACTTTTCTCTTAGAGGACCAGAGCTCTAATACCAATTGTTAGAAACACTGAGAGGGGGGGTGAATCAGTGTTTGTCTATTTATTATATTTCAGCAATTTAAACATAAATTAAATATACATCCAATGAAGCTTAACAAAAGAATACATAACACATGATATGATTATGGGGAAACCTTGATCAGAGGGAAACCCCGGTGGGAATTAGTACCCACAAATATTGCACTAGTATAATGAACCTATTATAGTTCCTTTGCCCTGTTAGAAGCAGTCTTTACAATGCAAGTACAATGACCTGCTTAAGGGTCTAACCCTATTAGGACTCTTTTACAAGTAACCCTATTAAGGGTGAGGACTCACTATCCAAAAGCTCACTGCTTCAATGGTGAAGGCTACAACCTCCTTGATAGTAGATATACACTATATCCAAAAGTGAACTGTTGTATGTGACACACTTGTCTGATCAGTTCCAGTTATGCGCTGATGCTCTTATACTCTTAAAGAGATTTATCTCATTCTAAAATCTTCTACTATTCTTTTATATCTCTTCTCTACATATTTCTTTGACACACCCTAATACAAAATTGCATGTCATATATATATGTCCATGCCTAAATAGACGCAACTAGAGACAAGACCTTAGTCGGCCCAAAATAACAAAATATACAATGCTTCCAAACTAATTGGCTTAAGCATGATTACATAAGTGATTAAGACATGATTAAAAACACACTATAATAGGTGCATAGCCTTTACAAAACAAAATTTCATATGTTGATCCAAAATCTGAGGTCGGCTTTGTGCTATGTTTCCTGAACTGCTAGAGGCACTTCAAATTGTTGTAACTTCTTCATACTGTCCTTCTGTACCATGCATGTATAGACTTAACATCTTAACATATCATAAATCTTATATATGAATGCGCATATCCTGATTTGATCTTCCACACGCGCACTGGTGCTTTGATCAACTACAAACCTTTGTTCTGTTTTGTCTTCCATACTTAGCCATTTCTGTCTTCCAAGTTTTCTTGACAAAACTTAGTATGACTTTGTTACCATAATGAAAACACAAAATAAGTCATAATTACTCTAATTGTTAACTTGCCAACAGGACCAAATCAATCTCAAAAAAATTTACATTGGTTCTTATGTCATATAAATTATTACATTGGAGCTGCAAGCTGACATTTTTATCATGTGCTTCCCTTCTTGATTAATCCAGTTGTATTAAGTCATCTATTAGGATTCTGATTCTCATTTCATTAGCCAATTCTTCATCATAAATTTGGACAAACTTGTACATCTGCAACAGGTTATTTTGTGGAAAGCTAGCATGTATATCATATACTCAATCAAAAGGAGTAGAACCTATAACTTTCTTTATCTTCACTCTATCAGCGTACAGTGCTTGTTGCAACTTTGAATCCCAAGGCCTTTATTTTTTTCTAGCACTCTTTTCAAAATCTTAATAAGGATTTTATTACTGGATTCAACTTTTCCATTTCCCTATGGATGGTATGGGGAAGAATAGTAAATTTTGGTCCTATATTGATGGTAGAAAGACCTAAATTCTTTATATCTTAAACACATAGCATTATCTACCACTATAGTTTATAGAAACCCAAACCTGGTGAGGATATTCTGCAACACAAAGTCAATCACAACTTTAATAGTGGCTCTTTTAGTAGGAATAACTTCGACCCACTTAGTAAAATAATTAGTTGCCACCATAATTTATAAGTGACCTCAACTAGATTTTTTAGGGATCTCTCCAATTAAATTCATTCCCCACTATTGAAAAGGTTCATCAACTGTAACAGGCCTCAAAGGTAAACTTCCACCAAATTTGAGCTTACCGCCAAATCTTTGGAAAGCGTCACATTTTTTAACAAAGTGGTGAACATCCTTAAAAATGGTAGGCCACCAAAAACCAGATCTCAAAATCTTATGTGCAATGGTTTTATCCCTGTAATGGTCCCACACACACTATTGTGCATTTGTTCTAATAGGTCCCTGGACTTGTTCTAGTCTACACATTTGATCAAGACTCCTTCATTGCTTCTACACCACAGCTCACCCTTTATAATAGAATACTTAACAGCATGCAATTTAACTATACTCTTCTTATTTTCATCCATTTCAGGAGGTAACATCATTTTCTGTAAGTATCCAATAATACCTTTGTAGCATTCACAACATTCCATATCACAAATGTGAGGCCTTTTCTCTTCTTCGGGCATGTTTAGATGATTAGAATCTAAGTTTCTCTGAGACATAAGTGATGACATTATTTTTCCATTAGTACACTTAGTGAAAAACATTGACAGAGATCACCGGAAAATTACAAGCATTACCGACAAACAGCAAGCATACCTGACAAAATACAAAGGTCACAAGAAAAATGCTAAGTATAGAATCGACAAGCATCGCTGGCAACCACAAGCATCACCGGTGGAAATTTTGAGAACTAACCTGACAGGAACAGAAAAGGCATACCCGATGAAAAGTTCAAGAAAGGAACACCGACGACCAAGAAAACCAACCGTCAGAACCGACAGTCAGTTAAAGAACCCGCAAATTGTGGATCTAATTTTTACACGACGGATAAAGCAATGTAATTCTATTTATAGAGTTTTTATTTGTTTTAAATCATAACTTGAGGGTCAAGAAAGCTTTATGTAAATTTTTTAATGCATCCTAATGGATCTAAAACATATCTAACTAAAGATCAAGGTCAAGTTGTAAACCTTGGATCTAGAGTTAACTTGCGATGCATGAATCAAGAACTGAATCTAATTTAGTATAAATAGATGTTCAAACTCAATTGTGAGTACATGAATTCATTGTTGTTGATATCCACCAAGATCATCTAAGGAGTAGAAGGCACAATTCATGCAAAGGTCAGAAACAGAATACATCAGTTATCAAGAACACACAGAGGCTACCGATAAGCAGATAAAGGTATTATTCAATCATGGAAGGATGATTACTAATATGTATGAAGATTTATAGGATTTGTTATCAACCATTAAATATTGCATTCATCATCAGATCAAATAATTATGTAGTTGCATTCTAACAAGTGCATCACATCTAAAATCCTTTTCTAGAAGGTGGACTTAACCGTTCTTTCCAAATCTCTTAACAGAGTGCACACTTAACAGTGTTGCTAAAGCTTCAAATGAAGTAGATCTTAACAAGTCTCCACTATAATACTCCTAACAGGGTAGGTCATCAGAAGTGACCAATTGTAAGCCTTAATTGGCCCCTTCTTATCTGTAGATAGTGAAGTCTTGTGGGTAAAAATCCCCACCGCAGTTTTTACTTCCTAACAGGATTTTTCTGCGATATCATATCTTGTGTTATGTGTTATCTATTTTCATGAATGTTTCTGTTATGGTTACATAATAAAGAATTTATGATATGATTACATATGCATAAAGAAATATGAACAGTTAGATAAGATAATTTACAAACTAATGATTAAGGGTTAATGGGCTAACCAAGAAAAGTTTTAGAGGAACTGATTCACCCCTCCCCTCTCAGTACATCATCTCAATATAATTCCAACTATTGGTATCAGAGCTAAGTCTCTCTCTTGAAAATCTTAAATACTTGAGAGAAAATATCAGAGCAATGGACAAGTTCAGACTAGACATGACTATTGAGAATGAGCAGTTACAGATGCAAATAAACTATGAGCAGTATAAGGAGGAAAAAATAAATCTAAGACAACTTCTTGATGAACGAAAGATTATGGAAACCAGGATAAATGAGAAAGACTACAAAGAAATGGAAATACAAGAGTACTTTGAAATAGCAGAATCATCATTGAGCAAAGCTTCAGATGCATCAGTTGAAGAAATTACAAGTATGCAGGAGATCAATCTACATCTGACAAATCAAATTAAGATGCTACAAATTGGTCAAGAAACTCAAATGGTAAAAATGATTGATGTCATGAATGATGCAAGAAAATCTGAAAATGAAAGAACACTAGCCATTGATTGTAGGAGGAAAATTATAGAGAAACTGCAAGAGAAAGAATCAGAAATTCTAAGGCTCACTGAGCATCACCATGAGGTTACCAACCAGATTATTCTTATGAGTCAAGAAGCAAATAGATTAAATACAGAACTCATTGAAAGAGTACAGATCATAGGTGAGCTAAGAGAAGAGAATGAGAAATTGAAGCATGAAATCAAAGTCCAAAATCAACACAACAAATTGATCAAAAAGGTTGAGGATAGAAACAAAAGGATGGATGATTTTCTTGATGGACAAAGAAGAGTTAAAAACTACACAGGATTAGGGTACAATGAGAATGGTGAATCTTCTAATCAACTAGATCAAAGGAATTCTTTCACAACCCCAAGATCCAAGAAACTGTCATGCAATCACTGTGGAAAACCATGCCACACCTCAAACATTTGCAGAAGCAAAATGAAAGGTATTTCTCAAGCACAATCTAATTTTATTTGTAATTGTTATAAATGTCAAAAGAAAGGACACAAGGCACATGAGTGCAGATCCAAAGTGTTAAATCCAAAGAGAAAAACATATATGGACAAGTACTGTCCTACATGCAAGATGAATGGGCATATACATAAGGAATACTGGAAAAAGAATAACAAGGCATGGACTCCAAAGGAGAATGATAAAAGCTACAAACTAGCAAGAGTAGGTAACTCATATGTTTGGGACTATAACACATGGGTAAATTGCATAGCATGTGGAAGGTATGGTCATATTGCTACCAACTGTATGAGAAAGTGGACCAGAAGGTCAAGAGGATGGTCCAATCCAGGTATGGCATCTTTACATTGTCATAAGGTTGGACATGTGATAAAAGATTGCAAAGACCAACTGACAGACACAAATACACATCCCAATGGAAATACCATTGATGACATCAAAAGAATGAGAAAGAATATGTGGGTAAAAGCTACAAATACTGAAGGTGCTGGAACAAGCAATGCAAATGGTGACACCCCATCCACTAGATCTGGTGACATCACTACATCTAACTAGATTGCACAAGTAAGTATGGAGTTGCATTATGACAAGTTTTACTATGCATCGGTTCCATTATACATATTTCATATTGTAATATAGGCATGAATAAAGATGCAATATATTGTTACTTGTTAATCAAAAAAAAAAACCATCACTTATTGGGCACAATTTGCATCGGTGAACACACAGAGGAAAAGTTAGCGTTACATGAATGTATCGGTCATTACACAAGCTAAGTGTAAACCGACGAATATCGGTGAATATTGAATCAACAAAAGTTATCTTCGCAACCTCACCGATAATCAACAGTCAAGTCTCCAAAACCGCTAGCAACCCTGACGCTTTGCATAGACACCGATGGTATTATGAATGTCTTTACCGACAAAATTAGTCTTCATAAACTGTCAAGTTGGTAACCATTTATGACAACTTAGGGCACAAAAAGGTATAAAAGCCCGATGGGTAAGCTCATTTTTGTACCTATCATTTTTGAGTAGACTAGAGTGATTTGAGAGAAGATTGGAAATGACCTAGTAGAAGTCAAACACGAAGCATTTAGATTCATAGGAAATCACAGAGAATCAGTAAGTTAATACACTCACCGATAGCACTGTCTTTATTTTGTGAAAAGCCCTAAATTGCAAATATGATGGCATCGACCTCTAGGGTAGAGAAAATTAAGGATGACAAGAAGAAACCCTTCAGACTTGTCAATAGAGGAGCGTGTGTTGAACCTAAGTATAAATAACACCCTGAAATAGCATCTCAACTAGACGATTCCAGAGCATTCTCCCGAATCCCACCTAGGTTTTTGCTAGTAGAGGATGTAAGGTCCTACATTCACTGCAATATCTCAGAGATAAGAGATCTAGACCTTGATAATGCCTATGCAGCACTTTGTGATGATGCTGGAAAGCTCAAAGAAGAGCATAAACACTTGGAAGTAAAGGGACTCACAAATGCACTGCATTTTCCTAGGGTTTTCAAGACAGGATGGATTAAAATCATTCTTAGCAGAGTTCATGACAAGGCTCTATGGCTAAAAAAGCCAAAAGCTATAACAAAGGATGTTATACATGTGGTTACTGGTTATCCTACAACTGATAAGCCATAGGCTCACAAACACCCATCTCTGGCAGAAGTTGAAAAACTAACTGGTGCAAAATCAAATAAAAGGGCACTGAAGGTCAACACCATTACCAACGCAGAGCTGAAATTTGGAGCATGTGTTGTTGGATACAAAATCTTCCAATTAAGAAGAATGAACAACATATCCAGTACTTCTATGAGCACAACATACAAGATTATTAAACAGGGGAAGAAGATGGATCTGGCAAAGATCTTATTACATCAATATGAGGAGAACATGTGCACAATAAGGTCTTCAAGGATAAACACATGTAAGTTTGGTTCCCTCATAATGTGTATATTCTTTTACTTTGAAGAATAATTTCCTTCCATAGGAAAAGTTGCATGGGACACAAGTAGACCAATTACCATTCAGATAAGTGAATTCATAGAATCACTTGGTATAGATTTTGACAATGTAATGCATGAATACTTCAAAACCATTAAGGAAATGCTACAAGAAATAACTAGAATTCTTGAGAGTCTGATAGAGGAACACCGAGAAGAGATATGTTTTATGGTGGATACATATTTCACTTAGATACAAGCAGTAGTTCCAAGGAAATCATGGCTTTCAAAGTTGGATTATGAAATCAAAATAGGATTAGCAAATGAATGCATCAAGGCATTGTTAAATGAACCCATAGACAACAAGAAATTGAGATTTG
>MU226547.1:8615449-8663177 GCA_018584345.1 Thuja plicata | reverse complement strand
CTCTGTGCAAAACTGTCTAAATGTGTGTTTGGCCAGGAGGAAGTGGAGTATCTCAGGCATATTGTTGCACACCAAGGGGTTCAGGTGGATCCTACAAAAATAGATGCCATGAAAAATTGGCCACATCTTAAAACTCTCAAGAGCCTTCGGGGGTTTTTGGGGCTGACAGGCTATTACCGCAAGTTTGTCAAGAATTATGGGAATATTGTAGCACCATTGACAGCTATGTTAAAAAAGGATGCCTTTACCTAGACCCATGTTTCTGAAAATGCATTTGAACAACTAAAGCAAGCTATGTGTAGTACACCTGTTCTCACTATGCCAGATTTTTCCAAGCCCTTCACTATTGAGAGTGATGCTTGTGGCAATGGACTGGGTGTTGTTCTCCTTCAAGATGACCATCCTATTGCATTCACTATCAAATCCCTTTCTAGTAAGAATCTAGCCCTCTCTACTTATGAAAAAGAAATGATGGCTATTTTGCATGTTGTACAGAAGTGGCGGCCATACCTCCTAGGGAGTCATTTTTGCATCAGGACCGATCACCAAAGTCTAAAATACTTCCTGGAACAATAGGTATCCTCCCCTACACAATAGAGATGGGTTAGCAAACTCATGGGGTATGATTATGAGATCACCTACAAGAAGGGTAAGGACAATATTATGGCAGATGCTCTTTCTTGCACATTTGATGATCAAGCTTCCCTTTCAGCTATTTCTATGCCAATTCCCAATTGGTTAGCATCGGTTCAGTAGGGCTATGTCAGTGACTCTTCTTTATCTCAAATCATTCACTAGCTATCCAATAATCCTTCTTTTGTACTACATTACTCTTGGGATGGTGCTTCTCTCTGATATAAGGGCCGTCTACTACTTCCTCAGAACCCAGATCTGCAACAGGCTATTTTTTATGAACTTCATGCTTCTCCTTCGGCAAGGCACTCAAGATTCCTCAAAACTTATGAGCAGGCAAGGAAAAACTTCTTTTGGAAAGGAATGAAATAGATGATTCAACAGATGATGGTTGAATGTGATACCTACCAACGCCACAAGGGTGAAATGACCCTCCTTCCTGGCTTGCTAGAACCATTGTCCATCCCTACATGGATTTGGATTGATATTTCTATGGATTTCATTGAAGGGCTTCCTAAATCAGGCAGCAAGATAGTGATCTTGGTTGTGGTTGATCATCTCTCTAAATATAGTCATTTTTGTGCCCTCAACCACCCCTATACTACCTCCTCAGTTGCACAAATCTTCATGGACCAGATCTTCCATCTTCATGGCCTCCCTTCTTCCATTGTCTCAGATCGTGATGCAACTTTTACCAGTCATTTTTGGACTGAACTGGTTCAGCAAACTGGCACCAAACTGAAGATGAGTTCAGGCTATCACCCACAAACTGATGGTCAAACCAAAATTGTGAACAAATGTTTGGAAACTTATCTTCACTGCTTCACTTCCGAACAACAACATCAGTGGGCCAAGTGGCTTCCTTTAGCTAAATGGTGGTACAATACCTCTTACCACACTGCCTCTAAAATGACTCCATATGAAGCATTCTATGGTGAGGGACCTCTAGTGTTCCTTCCCTACACTCCCAGTAGCTCACCAGTCTAGGCAGTTGACATAGTTCTCCACACCAGGGATCAAATTCTTCACACCTTACAGGATAATCTTCACATGGCCCATAATCGAATGAAATAGCAGGAAGATCAACACCATTCTGAGCGCTCATTTCAAGTTGGGGATATGGTTTTTCTTCATCTACAACCATACAAGCAATCCTCCCTGAAGCTTAAAGGGTGTCATAAGCTGGCCCCAAAATTTTATGGGCCTTATAATGTTCTACAGAAGATTGGTTTAGTTGCTTATAAACTAGAACTTCCTCCTTCCCACATTCATCCAGTATTTCACGTTTCTTGTCTCAAGCAAGTTCTTGGTACCAACGTTAGAGAACAAACTTCTCTCCCTGAAATGGATAAGGAAGGATCCATTATCCTGGAGCCTAGGCAATCCTTGACCGGTGCACTCATCAGCTTTGCTCTCGCTCCATCTCTGAGTTCTTGATTCAGTGACACAGAATGCAACCAAAGGATGCTACATGGGAACCCCTTCTTCAGATTCAGCAACAATTTCCACACCTTAAGCTTTGAGGACAAAGCTTTTTTCTAAGAGAGAGGAGATGTTAGGAACCTATGTGTTCCTTTTATTTATTTTTTTAGTGTATTTTTGTTGGATGCATATTCTTTGTAAGTCATCTCGTGAGTATATTTTATTATCCCACATTCATAGGTAGTATTATTTTTCTAGATTGTACTTAGTATATAATAGTAGTTTGAGGCCTTTGATGAGCACCGACAAATTTATTGTATTGAGATTTCTCAAAGGAGGTTACCCCCTCAAAGTGGCCCACGATCAATAGATTCACTCTGAGTTCTTCTATTTCTCTATATTCTATTATTTTGTGCATTCTCACCATATTGCTGTAGGAGGTTCATCTCAACTTATTGGTTCCACTTCATCAATGCGGTCTTTGGTATCTGACCTTTTCCTTTGAGAAATCATTATGGGGAGTATGGTCTTTTCTGAATGGAGGATCCCTATGCATTTGATCAGTCATACAAGTATCTAAATTAAGATATTCTACTTGGATGTTTTCTTGCACACAATCTACCCCATTTCCATTCTCCAGATATTGTTTCTCCTCACATAAAGGCCTTGAAGATAATTCATATTTAGAATATACTAATTTTATCTCATCGAGATTAGATGGGATACTTGGATAATTTTTAGTACTATTCTCCAACGCATTCCCATCATTATGCTTGCCTGATTTAATCTCATCTTCACAAATCTGATACAACTCCTTCTCAAAAGATGAACTGAAATATATTTCATCTTCTAAATGCATATTTTGATTTTTATCAACTTCAAAATCATCATTAGGCCTACTACCTTCATCATGATGTTGGTAGACTTGATTTCATATAAAATCCTCTTCAAACAATTAATTTAAGAACATGGATATTTTAGGCATGCCTTCATGAGAGCTTTTGTCTGAATCACTAGGTGTTTCATCAACAAGACTAATATCTTCATTGACATTATTTTCTGAAACTTCTTGTTGTTCATATATCACATGTTTTTCTACCTCCTCTCCACTATTTAATTCTTGGAATTTATCATCTCCTTCATCTAGTACCCCCTGAATATATACTAATCCGTCAACTTGCTTATCATGGGGAATTGGGAAAAAAATTAACCACTCTTCTCAACATATTTTTGATATTCCATGTCTAGCAAAGCTGAAATTTCTTCTGTACTGAGAAGGTCTTCTTCATCATCCTCATGGTCATTGATACATGTTTCCATACAAATCTCATCATGTATAGATTCTTCTTCAACCTATTCCAAATTTTCTTCCTCTATGTCACCATTCTTTTCTTCCCTCAATACCTCACATATTTGCACAAGAAAAATTCTCAATTGAGAATCATGGTAGATTCCTAACTCATGAATTTTATCTACTAAGTCCCTTTCTAGAGGCCTGATATCTAAAGGTATTTCCCGATAACTCTTCATCATTCTCATGAACAAATGTACTGCAAGTTCACCTTCATATCTTTCCAAATTGAAGAATATATACAAAGGGGATATGCAAGATTCTTTTTCCATAATGTAATTTTGATTTTCTTCATGTTCATAACACATGTTATCTTCTTCCCCACTGAGATAATCATTAAGAACTAGGCCTTGTTCAATCTGATCATAAGCCTCCTCTTCTCTATCTTCATCATGGTCTTCTAATATATGCATGAGGAACTTTATAGAAGGATTGTCTGATGTGATTCCCAACTCACGCACTTTATTCATTAATTCCTTGAATAGAGGCCTAATGTCTTAAGATATCTCTTGAAGAATGTTCACCATACTTATCATCAAATGTGTAGAAGACTCCCCTTCAAATATCTCCAAGCTAAAAAAGGCATTAAGTAGAGACATACTAGGATCCTCTTCCATGTTATCGCTTTGGTCTTCATACCATTCATAACACATATTTTCCTCTTCACCACTGGCATCATGAAATTTATCAAGAAACCATTTCTCAAACTGTCTCCATGATGAAATGGATTGTGTAGGTAATGAATCATATGCTTGTCTTGCATAATCCTTTAAAGTTCTGAAAAATAACTTCATCACCTAATATTCTACACAAATCTCAAAATATTCTATAAATATATAAAATGCATCCAATTGTTGTAGTGCCAATTCATCCCATTCTCCATGGAACTTTGGTACAAGTTGTGAAATTTTTGGGGATAACTTGCTATGTTCATAATAAAAAATTGCTGAGATCCGATGACCTGATGACATCTGGAAAAAAAGGCTTTCTTTGAAATTATCGATATATTTGGAAAAAATATCCACCATCTCCTTCTGAGTCTTCTCCCTCAGTAGATTCACTGACTAAAATTATTTTTTAAATAGAGTCACCAGCTCTTTTGAGGAAAATTTTTATTGTTGGTCTTTTGGATTCTTCCTTCTAGCAGAGTGCACTTTCAAACAAACTAGTACAACTTTTCTCTGATCTGGGAAATATGAAACTCTGGGTAACTTCACAATACTTATTGTGAGAAATTCTCCCCAACAGAATCACCAATTTTTTGGTGCTCAAATCAATAGATTGGATTTCCTATGGAAATGTCGATCCAATGCTGGGAAACCCAATTGATTGGCCAACTAACAAGTTCAACCGAAAACAAGGTTGGTAACCTCTGCAATTCTAGCTTTGTAGGACCAAGGTTGGTGGGCCTATACCTTAATCTTTAAGGATTTTTATAGAAGATCCGATAGCATCTCAAACCTCTCTTTCAAGTGTGGCAAACATATACTTGAAAGAAATCAAATTGTGATCAATCACAACGTAAACTGCAAGACTAAGAATGCTTTTTTAAATTGTAAGAATACTTAATAAATGTGTATAACTTTAATGAAAGCTAGATATAATATCTCAACAACTTTAAACAATGAACTAAATGACTATATTCAATAATTGATAAGATCAGTACCATTTTCAACATGGGCTATAGAGTCAATCCAATTTCAATCCTATGTACAACCCTACATGACAATATATGTTCCAATACCATCAACTATTCAAATGCTATAGATGCAAAGAAATGAAGCCTATTTATATCCTTGTTAGTTCAAATGAATTTAACTCCTGTGGCTGGGAGACCATTTGAACAAGAATCTAGAAACACCAACTTTTCACAAACTCCTTGATAATCAAATAGGGATATGAGACATACAAAATCTCTACACAAGCATTGTAAGAATAGAAATTGAATCTACCTTCAATAATTGCAAGGTACTAACAGAAATGAATCAAAATTTCTTACCATAAGTGAAACAGAAAATACTTATCTTTTATTATTTTGAAATAATAGTACATTTGAATCCATGTTGCGGTTGTGATCAATTCTAAACTAGGAACAATAATAATGATAATAATAGTTCTTTCCACATGGTCTTGGAATCGCTATTTATAAAAAGTCCAAGGGATGTGTACAAGATTCAAACCAATGTGTCTCTTCATAACTAAAACCTAACCCTAAGATCAACAACTAAACCTTAAAGATACAATTAAAGAATAATTAACATCCTTGTTAAAAAATGGTTGCCAACCATTAGGATTCATAATAAAAATTTCTTAACAAATCCTTTGCAATATGTATGAGATAGTTCAAATAATGATTCTACATTATAATAATCATGGTGCTTAGACCATATGGCCATCCAGATACTCTATTTGATGGATATTGTCACTGGTATCTCAAACAGCTTCATCAACCATCCTCATGCATTCTCCATCCTTATAAATATTCCTTGACGAACATTTGTATGTGATCATCCTTTAGTCCCAAAGATCGCATTGTCTTATCATTAGATAGATGCATGGTAATTGCCACCTTCAAAACCCTGGATGAAGATGTTGACCTATCAAATATTAGACAAAACCCTAACAAACATAAAAATATAATTAAAATATTAAAATGACGTAAAGAAAGCCATGTCAACATTGCCACCCAAGCATTCTATCTTTTTCATCATCAAGGAAATGTATCATCATCACGCAATCCCTCATGGGTAAAGCATATGCATCTTTTGATTGAGGGATCATGCCCACCGTTGATCATGTCCTTGCTTTAGTAGATGATCACGTTACTTAGACTTGGTGGGTCTAGGCCACGCATCGTTTAGGTGCATTTCCTTGAATGGTAAAGGTAATGCATCTTCTCTTTGAGGCATTATACATGTTGTTGATCTTCATCAAGCTTTAATCGTCGATCAACCTTAAGCTTCCTTAAAAATTGATCATATTTTCTGCTCCTTTAAGACATCACCATTGATCATACCCACATGCCAAAAGGAAAAGGCTTTAGTATCTCTCACTTTAACCAGCTTCAGAAATGATGTGTATCCATGTCATCCTGCTTGACCAATCAGGTACCGCCAGCTGTTATCCCTCTATCTCATTTGCTTGGAACATCTGTGGGCCCAGGACACATGTTGATAATGTGTGATTTATTGAAGTATAAAAATATTTTAACTTCTGATCGAGGGATCATGTTGACCATCAAATTAACTCTGATCTAATTGATGCTTAATTTACTTTAACCCCACCTAGGAAATATCTTAGCAGACATGCGTCAACTGGGCATGTTCCCTTAATGGTTAAAGGATGTGCATCTATCTCTCAAGGGATTGTGTCAGTTGTTGATCCTCGTTGAAGTTTAACCTTAGACCTTCGTTCATTACTTAGAGTACTGGCAGGCTTGGGACACATGATGACAGTGTGTGATGTCTTAATGGGTAAAGATCATTCATCTCCAGTTTAAGGGATAGCACCAGCTGTAGATATTTGTTGAAGTTTAATCATTGGACGAATGTGCAAAAGGATAAGGAATAACAACAGGATGGTGAAAACATATGCAACGACTAGATTATGAATTTAAATATGAATATTTTGGTTGAGAGACATAAGAAAATAATAAAAAAAAAATTATGAAATAGAAAGACATAAATATATCAATCACAATGATATGGGTATAGATTATACTTCCCTGAGTTATCTAGATATGAAAATTTGACATGTAAATTTGGGTTCCACCAGTCTCTCTTTCTAGGGATTTGTGTTCTTACCTGGACACAACAAGATCTTAGTTGTCTCTGGAGAACAAGACCAAATATCAACACTTTTCCTAATGTAACTTAAAATTGGGAAGGCCTAGGCCCCCCACTATGAACCTTGATTCTTTCCTCTATCGAACACCTGATTATGATCATGCAAGAACTCCTTCCTTTTGATCATATTATATTTTCCCTTCATTACTTTCTTAGGATCATAATTTCCCATTTCTTTAACAATAAGAAATTTTGAAAAGAAACAAATTTCATAATCATTTAGCCCCAACATTTGATCCCTTATTGTATTAGGTGTATCATCCTTATAGAGAATACTTATTGGTTCAACTTCATCAATGTAGTCTTTGGTATCTGGCTTATGCTTCTCCTTTGAGAAATCATTATGTGCACTGTGGTCTTCGCTGAATGGAGGATCCCTATTCATTTGATAAGTCATAGAAGTATCTAAATTAATATCTTCTTCTTGGATGTTTCCTTGCACACAATCTGCCCCATTTCCATTCTCCAAATATTGTTTCTCCTCACATAAAGGCCTTGAAGATAATTCATATTTAGGATGTAATACTTTTCTCTCATCAAGATCAGAGGGGATACTTGGATAATTTTAGTATTATTCTCCAATACATTCTCATCATTATGCTTGGCTGATTTGATCTCATCTTCACAAGTCTGATACAACTTCCGCTCAAAAGATGAACTGAAAGATATTTCACCTTCTGAATGCATATTTTGAGTTTTATCAACGTCAAAATCATCATTAGGCCTGCTATCTTCATCATGATGCTAGTGGACTTGATTTAATAAAAAATCCTCTTCAAACAATGGATTTAAGGACATGGATATTTCAGGCATACCCTCATGAGAGTTCTCATCAGGATGATCGGATGTTTCATCAAGAAGACTAATATCCTCATTGATATTTTTTTCTGACACTTCCTATTGTTCATATGTTGTATGTTGTTCTATTTCATCTCCTCTTTTTGATTCTTGTTAGTTATTATATGCTTCATCTAGTACTCCCTAAATATATACTGATCCATCATCTTGCTTATCATGGTGAATTGAGAAAAAAAATTGACTACTCTTCTCGACATGTGCGATATACCATGTCTAAAAAAGCTGAAATTTCTTTTGTACTAAGAAGTTTTTCTTCCTCATGATCATGGTAATTTATACCTATTTCTATAAAAATATCACCATGTATAGATTCTTCTTCAACCTGATCCAAATTTTATTCCTCCATGTCATCACAAGTATTATCATGGCTCTCAAGAATAGATGCTTTTTTATCTTCTGTATGACTAGTGCACTCATCTTCCTCACTATGTAATTCATAAAAATGGTACGATTCTAGATTTTTAGGGTCAAATTTTTGTGAAACATCCCCTTCTAGGTACTCTTCATTCATATGTTGAACAAAATTTTCAAAGTGGGGTCGCCTGATATTTTTAATTCATGAATTTTCTTTAAGAATTTCTTGCATGGAGGCATGATGTTTTGAGGTATTTCCTGAAACAAATTTCCCATTCTTATAAAAAAAAATGTGCTGCAAATCCACCTTCATATCTTTCCAAATTGAAAAATGCATCCACTAGAGATATATAAGCTTCCTCTTCCATGTTGTAGCTTTGGTCTTCATACCGTTCATAACACAGGTTGTCTTCTTCACCACTGGCATCATAGAACATATCAAGAAACCATAGCTCAAACTGTCTCCATGATGAAATGGATTGTGTAGGTAATAATTCATATGCTTGTCTCGCATATTCCTTTAAAGTCCTAAAAAATAACTTCATCACCTAATCTTATGCACAAATCTCATAATCTTCTATAAATATTTAAAATGCATCCAAGTGTTGCAATGCTGATTCATCCCATTCTCCATGGACCTTTGGTACAGGTGAAATTTTTGGGGATAACTTGCTAGGTTTATAATCAAAATTGTTGAAATCTAATGGCTTGATGCCATCTCAAATAAAAGGTTTTCTCTAAAATGGTTGAGATATCCTGAAATAAAATTGTCTCCCTTTACAAAGAGGAAAAATATCATCTCTCTCTAGGTCTCCTCCCTCAGTAGAGTCACTAACTGAAATGTTTTATTAAATAGAGTTGCCACCTTCTTGCCATAAGGAAATTACTTTTTTTCTTCTGAGTTCTTTCTCCCAGTAGAGTCTTAATTACATCACCAGAGCTTCTAGGTAGTCGTCAATATTATCTTTCATAGACAAATCCCCAATAGAGTCACCAATTTGTTGGTGCTCAAATCAACAGATTGGATTTCCTATGGACTTGCCAATCCAATGTTGGGAAACCCAAGTGATTTGGCCAATTAACAAGTTCAGCCACAAACAAGGTTGGAACTTCTCTAATTCTGGCTCTATAGGACCAAGGTTGGTAGGTCTATACATTAACTTATCCTACAAGTCTTAAGGATTTTTATAGAAGATAGAACACGCTTCAAACCTTATCTCTCAAGTATGGCAAGGGCACTTGAATGAAATCAAACTGGAATCAATACAACATACACTACAAAACTAAGAGTGATTTTGTCAATTGTAAGAATGCTTTGAAAATATGCATATAAAATGAAATGAATAGATGGATAGGATGTCACAAAACTCTAAACAATGAACTGAATAACCATAATCCAATTAAGAATAGATCAGTTCCAAATTTTATCATGGGCAATAGAGTCAAAATCATTCCAACCCTATGTAAAACCTCAAAGATAGTTTGCAAAAAATGTATCACTTCAAGAGTGTTCAAATGAGCATGTATCTCAAGATAAAACCACAGCTATTTCAACTGAATTTAACTTTTCAAATGATAGACTAATTGATTATGGCCAGAATCAATTGAATTTAACCATGCAAGATGAAAAGACCAATTGATAATAAAGCTATAAATTTAATCCAAAGTATGCAACATCAAACTACCACATTGAAGAAAATCAAAAGATTTTATCCAAGGGACTAATTGAAAACAAAATTCAATCGATTCCTAAAGATAAAATAAAAATCACTTATCTTTATTAATTTTGAAAAAATGGTACATCCAGGTTCATGTTATAGTTGTTGATCCAAATCTATCCAATCTATTAAAATTATATTATTTATTGTCTATATGTCACATGATCTTGCAATCCCTATTTATATAAAGTCCAAGGGATGCGTACAAGCTTCACACCAATATGTTTCTTGATAAATAAAACCTAACCCTAAGATAAAAAACTTAACAATCATAGTTACATTTAAGGAATGATTAATCATCCTTGTTTAAAAATGGTTGTCGACCATAAGGATTTATAAAAATAATTGCTAAAAAATCACATGTGATTTGTCTCAGATAATTCAAGTATAATAATACTGTGTATAATCATCATGGTTCTTCAACCATATGCTCATCCAGATACTCTATTTGATAATGGATATTATCACTGGTATATCAAACAACTCTGTTGACAAGAACCAGATCATCGACATTATTGACCACCCTCAGGCATCATCCATCCTCATGAATATTTCTTTTAAGAATGTTTGCATGTCCTTGTCCTCCTCAGTCCCTGGAGATCATACATTTTTATTATCAAACAGATCCATGGTATTTTCCACCTTTGAAACCTTGCATGAAGACGTTGACATATCAAATAGTAGACAAAACCCTAACAGATATAAAATATATCTTTAAAATGACATAAATAAATCCACGTTGATGTTGCCACCCCAACACTTTTTCCTTTTCATTGGTGAGTACACATGTCATCATCGTGTAATCCCTTAATTAATAAAGGATACGCATCTTCTGATTGAGGGATCATGCCAACTGTTGATTCCTCATGTGCTTTAATAGTCAATCATGTTAGTTAGAAATTGTGGGTCTGGGACACGTGTTGATCAGTCATGATGCCTTGAAGGGTAAAAACTTTCCATCTTTTCTTTGAGGCATCACGCAATCCATGTTAGATTAATCATTAGTTTTCTTATTAATTAAATCATGTTGATTTAATTAGTTAAGTTATTTTATTACTCTTTAGTGTTTAAGCTTTCTCTTAGGTGCATTAATAATTAATTTTTTTATTAATTATTAATGTACAACCTAGCTTTTTAGTCTTTAGGGTTTTGTTCACCTTTATAGGTTAAACCTTGTAATTCTTTTTTCATAACTTGGAATACAATTTCGCTCTCACATTTTTTAGTATTTCTCAGTTCTTCTTTTTCCTCCTTTTAGCTTCTCTTTTATAATAGGTATTTGCATGCATGTGTTCTTTGGGTTCTATGGATTTTTATTTCTCAAATCTTACATGGTATCAGAGCAGTACTACTACTGCATGTTCTGGTGTTTTATGAAGCAATGATTCAAAGGGGAAAATCTTAGTTTTTTTGGGGTTTTTGTCGTCAATCTAGGGATAAAGTTTTTTTGGATCACTTCGGAAAACAACTGACCTCACGGTTGAGTGCAGAAGGCCCAAAAACCCCTATTTTGATATAAGGCACAACATATTTGGCTTATTGTGCCTTTGGAAAAAAAATTGGCCTCACGTGCTATTTGGGCATGTTTTTTTGAGAAACAAAATGTTAAAAAAAATCAAAAAAACTTGTTTTAAGGCACGGACAGCGCGCGCTACCCCCGTGTGGCCCACGCCTTGCCCACGGTCAGTGCATCACGGTGGCCCCTACATCGCCTAGAAGCAACTGGGGCTCCACCACTGCTTAGCCAAAGCACCACCTCCGCTGCCGAGTGCCGCCTACCAGCAAACAGCTACTGACATCATTTCCTTATAGGTGACATCAGCACTTTCTGGGCAGATTTCAAATTTTCTGGATGAAATTTTTTTCCCGGCGACCGGATTTTTTTTCAATGATGACATCATCATAACATCAGTGATGGGCTAGTGATGGTTAGACGGCCATAAAAAAATTTCCAGCGATGGGCGACGGCTATTTGGACATCAAATTGTTTCTCGTCACTGTGTTTTTCTAGTGAGCTACTCCTTCTAACCTCCTGTCAGTCTTTTGGCCATAATTTAAGCATACGATATCCTTTTTTAGAAAATAAGATATCATCAGAAAGCACTTTCTGAGCCGAAGACCACCATGATAGTTTGATTTTCAAATTTGGTTGTTTGATTACCTTTTTGTAGCACCAAAGTAGAATCTTTGGTTTCTCTCCTCACTGTATCAGGTCACTAGGTTTTCTTCTTTCTTTTTTTGCTCTCTAAGTTATTTTTTGGTGTACGGGGGATAGTATACTACATTGTGGGGGGTGCATTTTCCTTTCTATCATTTACTTCAGAAAGACCCTTCTACTTGAGTCTTCTTTCTCTCAATGTTAGACCCTTTAGTTGATCGATTGATGATGCATAACTACCATACCTGGAAAGTGCACATGACACAATTACTCATGTCACAAGGCTTATGGTCCTATCTAGATGAGAACCAACCTATTTTGTAGTGTCCTTTTTAGATTCTTTAGCATAGTAACAAGATGGATGAAGCCATGGGCTTAATTGTACTACATATCTCTGAAAGTCTTCTATTTCATTTGGAGAATTTGTACACTCCTCGGGACATCTGGGGAAAGTTTGCATATCTATTTGGCATAGTGAATGAGTTTTGGGCATTACAACTTTATGAAGAGTTGACATCATTATCTCCTGACAGTTTTCCCACCAATGAGGACTTCTTGATGAAGTTCAATGCTCTCTGTTCACTTTTACAGGGATGTGGGAAGACCAAATCAAATAATTATTGTATCTCCCTGATACTCTCAAAGCTTCGAGGATAGTTCCAGATTTTCTCCTCCACTTTCTATTCCACTATGGATACTTTAGGTCCTAGGCACATTATGCCTTCCTTTGCAGCCTTCTGTGATCGGTTGACTTGAGAGAAGTCAAAGATTCAACAGTTGAATGATACTTCTGGCCCTATGATCCATGCTTTGGTTTCTCATCCATCTTCACAAAAACTAGAGAAGAAACATGTATCACCAAACATAGAGCTTTGGAAGGATTATCCTTCTCAGCATTGTTCTCGCCCACCTCCTCCAAATAAGGATAAATCAAAGACCAAAAAACCTAAGTGTGTTTATTGTAATAAACCCAATCATGATGAGTATCAGTGCTTTCAGAATAAGGTAGATGGATATGTCAAACAGATTTCACATTTGATAGCTCTTCTTGACAATAGCAAGATTGATATTCCTTCTTCCTCTTCTCACAAGTCTTCTTCATCATCTTCTCAAGAAGATGGGTCAGACAACGGAAAGGGTCATGCATTATATGCATCTGCAATTGCTCCCTCTTCTATATGGCTACTGGATTTAGGTGCTTCACACCATATGGCATCTTCTCAGGGTTTATTCTCATCTTTTGAGGCTTCACCTACCCCGCACATTCTGATGGGGAATAAAATTGTTATGACTGTATGTGGGAATAGTTTTATTGACATTGATGATGATACATTCCATGATGTACTATGTGTTCCATCCTTGTCCTCTAACCTTCTCTCTATCTATTAGATTACTCACACTAGGATAGGGAAGACAGTTGAGTTCACTCTAGATTCAGTGCACATCAGAGATAGTGTGACAGGCAATATTTTTTCCATAGGGACAGTTGATCATGCTACCAACTTGTACTCCTCTCATTTTGGTCCACCATCTCCATTGTTGGAGAATATCTCTCCTACTTCAGAATTTCCTATTGAGGAGAAGTCAGGTCACCTGAACTTATGTGTTTTTCCTGAGATCATTGTTGTGGCTTCTACACCTCCTCCTCATGTTGAGCTTGCATATGTTTAGTATGATTCATCTTTAGCAGTACCTGTTATGGTTGCTCTCTGCATCAAGCCACCTACTCTAGTTATTAATGGCATATTCAAGGACATTCATCTCCTCCCAGATGACAGATTCAGCCCATCTATTGGCCCACCTTCATTGGAGATTCCAATACATGAGTCTCATGCATTCTCCTTTGAGCATCAGTTAGGCCTTCTTATTTCACCTCTCATTCAGGGGTTTCCTTGTTGTTCCATCCCTTTGTTTCTTCTGCATTGGAGTTCCATTGGTTTGATCATTTCTACAGGGGTTCTATCATTCTGGGGGGCTTTGGTGTGTCATCACTCTCTCATTGGGGGGCTAGTTGTACTTATGGTTTTGAGAGAGTCTCTTGAGCCATTTAGTTTTGCATTTTTCTATCTCTTTTTGGAGAGGGGTTTTCCCACTGGGTTTTCTCCTTTGTCTCCAGTTTATAGAGATTTCCTTGTATTGGGTACCTGATCAGGCCTTGTTGTCGGGACCCATTTCCTTCTTTCATAGATGTGCTAGGTTAGCTTTCCCCCTGAGCTTATCTTAAGGGAGGGTGTTAGAGTAATCATTAGTTTTCTTATTAATTAAATCATGTTGATTTAATTAGTTAATTTATTTTATTACTCTTTAGTGCTTAAGCTTTCTCTTAGGTGCATTAATAATTAATTATTAATGTGCAACCTAGCTTTTTAGCCTTTAGGTTTTTGTTCACCTTTATAGGTTGAACCTTGTAATTATTTTTTCATAACTTCAAATACAATTTTGCTCTCACATTTTTGAGTATTTCTAAGTTTTTCTTTTTCCTCCATTCAGCTTCTCTCTTGTAACAGGTATTTGCATGCAGGTGTTCTTCGGGTTCTGTGGATTTTTATTTGTCAAATCCTACAATCCATAGATCTTTGTCATGATTTAACCACAAATCTTCCTTCATCATTTCTCAAAACTTGCATGCTCAGGACATGTGTCGATATCGCACGATGCATTGATGGTAAAGATCATTCATCTTTTGTTTTAAGGGACAGCGTCAGCCATCGGATGAAGTCACATCTACATTATACTTTGACTATCTTTTACCCCACCTAGGAAAGACCTAGGTAGACATGCATCATCTAGGAATGTTCCCTTAATGAGTAAAGGATGTTCATCTATCATTTAAGGGATAGTGCCAGTTTTTTATCTTCACTGAGGTTTTAAACCATCAAACAGATCTATGCAAAAGTGTAAAAAAAGGAAACCCACGAAAACACATGAAACGGTTATAAACACAAATTTAAATATGAATATACAGGCTGAGAGACATAATAAATTGATAATAACATAATTTATGAAATATAAATAGACATGAGAAATTAATAAATACATAAATCATAATGATATGGGTATAGAGTATACTTCCCTGAGTCATTTGGATATGCAAATTTGACCTGTAAATTTAGGTTACACCATGTCAAAAGAGACAAGGAATAATTGAGGATGAAATGACATTTCATCTAATTTTTTAGGTTTCCCCATCGGTGGACATAGATTGCATTGTATTGTATACTTTATTGAATCCTTTTTTAGTGATGGCCAACAGTAACCAGTATTCAATACTTTCATGGTAGACTTCTTGGCTACAAAATTACCCCCATATGGATCATTATGATAGGCATGAAGAACATCTTATATCTCCTCTTCTCTAATGCATATCCTCATGGTATTGTATGATCTAGTGTAGAATAGATATCTAGATACCTAAGAGTATGGAAAAATATTATTTGCTAGTTGATGTTTCTCTTTAGGAGAGAAATGATTTGGGGGTCCTTCCATATAGTAGATAATCTACAATATCAACATACCATGGGGTATTTTTGTAGTACAAACAGATGTTCATTTGGAAAGGAGGTGTTTATCTTCTCCTTTTTTTGAGTCAAATGTTACAAGTGTAATTTTTGTTGCACCAAAAGATTGACCTATTAATGTTTGATACAACCACTAGACTTATAGAATCCACAGGATGCGGTTAGTCCCTTTTCACGAATCCTGATGAGAATGTTGACTATTTTTCTAAAAATATCTCCCTCATTGTTACTCGAGGGGATTCAAACCTATGACCAAGCTCTAATACCACTTGTTACAAGTGTGATTTTCATTGCACCAAAATATCAACCTATCAATGCCCATTATAACCACTAGACTTACAGAATCAACAAGAGGCAGTTAGTCCCTTGTTACAAATCCCGAGGGGACTACTGACCATTTTTCCAACATCAACTTGGAAAGGAAATCCACAACTACATTGGCCCTACTAGGATTATTTACAAGTGTGATATCAAATTCCTATAGAAAAAGTAAACATCAAATTAATTGGCCACTAATGACAGTTTGTTCATTAGGTACCATATTGTTGCATGATCAATGTGTAAAAATACCTAAATATCTATTAATATAATTTCTAAAATTATTGATGATAGAAATAATCATTAGCATCTCCTTTGTGATTGTGTAGTTAAGTTTAGTTGAATATAAGTTCTTACTGATATAGTAGATAGCATACTCAATGATGCCTTCTTTATGTCCCAATACTACTCCAGCTACATGATTTGAAACATCGATATGAATATGGAACGGAAGGTTCTAGTTTGGTCCCCTCAAGATAAGTGCTTTAGTTAGTGAATCCTTGAGTGATTGGAAAGTTGTTTGACAATTTTTTTTCTAGTTAAAATATGCATGTTTAGTTAAGAAAATTAAAAATGGTGCAACAATTTTACTAAAATATTTTATAGACCTTTTGTAGTAACCAGAATATCTTAGGAAGCATCAACTTGTATTCCATTATGGGAAATATAATGGCCCAAAATCACTCCTTGCATTATCATATAATACTTCTCATTTCTCAACAAAAAATTATGATCCTAGCATCTTTTGGGGACTTTCTTCAAAGTTTCCAAAGATTCTTCGTAAGTATCACCATATGTAGTGAAATCATCCATATAAACCTCCATATAGTCATGTGTAAGATTTAAAAATATACTAAGAATTGCTCATTGAAAGATTACAGGAGCATTGCAAAGGCCAAAAGGTAATAATTCTTATGCATATCTCCCCCATGGATAGGTGAGTGTTGTCTTGTTCTGGTCTTATGGTGATATTTTAAATTGATTATAACTACTAAACCCATCCAAAAATGAGAAGTATTTCTTACATGCTAGAGTTTCTAGGACTTGATTAATGAAAGGATGAGGAAAGTTATCCTTCCTTGTTATTGAGTTAATTTTCCTATAGCCTACATATAATTTCTATTTGCCTCCCTTTTTATGGATAATTGCCAATGTTGAGGCGCATTAGTTGTCTAAGATTAGGTATATATGAACTTTTTATTAAATCACTTCTATAATTGTGTATTGACTATCTCTTTGATTATTGGATTCATTCACCTTTGAGGTTTCTTAATTGTTTTTCAACCTTCCTTAATGTATATCTTGTTTGTACAAAGATTTGGGTCAATTCCTTTCATATCCTAATAATCCCATGCATATGTTGAACAATGTTCCTACGGTAAAAAAGTAAATTTTTAGTGTTGTTCTTGATTGAGCTTACTATTAATATTGAGATATCTTGTAGGTTTTATCTCTGTCTATGTAGTGATAAGGTTCATGGAACCAACATTTATGCATGTGACCCCCTAGTTAGTGGTGTGGGAAAGAAGCTTATACAACAGTGTTGAAGTGGACAAGTAATGTTCAATTGATGTTGCAGGAAGCAAGGTATTCAATGGGAAGGAAGAATAGGCTAGGAAAGTAAAGTTATCTAGATCCTTATGCTAATTACTTTTTATTAAATGAGATATAATGCTATCCTCATCTTGAAATTTGAGCATATAAATTTTATCAATCATCATGAGAGTCTACAATGAATCTTCCTTAGTATCCCCTAAGTTAGGCCAAATTATTGAAACAACTCATTGGTGTGGATGGGTGAATGGATAAAAGATGAGATTATTTTTAATGTTACCATTTGAAATTTTTATTTCTACTTATTTACATATTTTTAAGGTATCTATAGTGGAAATCCATGGTCTACCCAGAATGTGCAAGTACCAGCCAATATTAGCCTTAGACTGTGGGATCATAAAGTTTGTTGGGTATTCCCATGAGTCAAGTGTTATGACAACATCCTCCACTATTCCCTATGGTTTTATAGTGGAGCTATCTACTAAGTGTAGAATTGTTGGTGTTTGCCTTAGGAAAAATTGATGTAAATTTTGTGTGGTTTCTCTTCTCATTATGTTAAGGGTAGATCCAAGATCAATCCATGTGCTAGGTATTATTGTGTCATTGTTTGTAACTTTGATCACAAGACTTCCCAGATCATTATACTTGGGGAAAAAAAAATTCCTAGCATGATGTACTATTGTGGTATCCTTCCTCTTTCTACCTAGTTTTATAATACATAATTCTTTTATATTTTTATTATAGATGGGCACATCTTTTATTAATTAGAACAGAGGAATTTGTATGGTAACATTCTTTAGTTGGTCCAAGAAGTCAAAATTAGGTACAACTTAATTCTTGTGCTCATTTAGCCTCTCAAGAAATAGTGCAGCTGGAAGCTTATTATGAGAGGTTATCTTATCAAAATATTTGTGTATGGCTATGAGCCTTATTCACTTATAGTGTATGGATATCTTTTAAGGAGTCTATTTTTGAAATTTCAGTTATAAGGGGTGATGTTGGAGTAGGTAAAGTTTTTCCATGATAAAGATGCATATAATTAATAACTAGGACATAAGTAGGGATTTCTTGTATGTCACTAGAATATGCTTATTGAGAAGTGTGATTATTTAGTTTAGGTGTAGATTGTGTTGGTAGGATCAAGATTGAAAGGATTAGGCAATACAGTTGGTTGAATGGGAGGACCCTGCAACTATTGATATTGATACCCTAGATTCTGATTTCCCCAGTATTGATTACCTTTTCATTGTAGTTTCTTACACCATTTTGTTTGGGGTAATTTCTAGGTAGGAGGCTGATTTGAAGCTTGGAATGGAGATCATCCCTGAGGTGGGCTATTCCAAGATGAAGAACCATAGTTCATACATTCTTGGGGAGGTTGAATTTTTGATGAAGTATAATTTTGATAAAGCATGAAAAAAGACAATGGGTCTTGATGCATACCTTGTCTTTGGTTTCATGGCTTCCTCTACATTGGGTAGAACACTTGCCCTTCTTCATCCTCCAAAGCCTTGGAATCAAGTCACTCTTCTAGGCTAGAAATCTTCCTGTACTTGCAATCCTTCTTTTCATATCAATAGTGAAAGTTGTATTCAATTTAAATTGTTTTTGCTTCTCCTTTTTCTTCCTTTCTTGAAGCATGTCCATTTGAGTATCCATGTGGTTGATAATATCTTACTTCATATCACCCATCAAGTTACTAATTTCCACTCTCGAGAGTCTTGTAATTGCATTTGTAGTAAGTGACCTTATGCTTTGAGTCAATTATTCATGGTTACCCTTCAATAATTCCTAGAAAATGTGCAAAGGTGTTCCAAAGGGCCTATTGAAATACCTCCTCCTATCAACTCCAATGCATCTAGGCACTCTTCATGGATTCCTTGGAGGAAGATGAGTTTAATGGACTCATCCCTTAGTGTATTATGTCTAGACTTTTTAAGAAACATTCTAGGTAATCCTCCAATTATTCATGCTCCTTTAGATTCATTCAAAAGATGTCATTCCCACACATATATCTCTGCCTATAGTATTCCCGGTACTTCTTAAGGAACTTCACCTTCATGGAGGCCAAGTCCACCATTGCATCTCTTCCTGATTCCCTGAAGCACCTCAAGGTTGAATCCTTAAGGGTAGAAAGGAATAGCTTCAACCTGTGGAAATATGTATTTTCTTTATAACTTTGGCACATGACATCAAACTGAAAGAGGAAGGTCTTAGGGTCCTTAGTAACTAACCCATGAGAATTAGAGAGAGCTAAAGGTAGTAATTTTTTTAAGGTTGTATGCCTTTCTTGATTGACTTTTGGGGAAGTGGAAATTAGAATTGGAATTATTCATGGGATCATTATTTTGATCTCCCATATCATATCTTTGAGAATGTTGAGATGAATGAGAGTTGGCCTAAGAGTTTGAAGAAGTTAGAGCTGGAAAGTGAGGCTATCATATTTATACCAAGGTTGTTGTGCTAACTGAATAAGGGAACCTTCCAAGAGGGTCCCTTCTCCTCTACATACAAAAGATAATCTCCTCACCCCAACTAACCTACATGTTTTTAATGAAAATTTTGGATTTGTATATTATCTCTAAATTTCCTTAGTGCTGAAAAAAACAAATAAACTCATACGAAAGCATGGAAAATTATGAAACAACACAACTAATCTCATGATTTAACACCATCCTCAGAAATGGTGCAAAAAGTGTATAGCTTCCTATATCCATTTGTGATCATATCTATAAATATTCTAAACTTGAAGATAGGATATCTAACTAAGTAACTCCTTTTGATGACATGTAACTGATTGAATGTTTGAATATGTTAAGTTGATCACCAAAATGTAGAAAGATAATGCAAGACATTGAATTAGTTAATGGATTGTATTGTCATTGATGTCAACTTGATATAATCTAATCAGTTATAATCAAAGTGTCAAAGACTTCACAGAATTGGAGAGATAAATATTATGCTATCAATAATGCATAAAAGACAAGCATTCACTATGTGACTTCAAACACCGACGGCTAGTGGAACCCGATGGACAGAGATCACTGAAAGTCAAGTCACAATGATGCTCGAGAAAGAACACTAAGGAGAATTACTGACGAGAAGAATCAAAAGTATACCAGATGGCTAGAATCATAGTGTTAACCAATGGAGAAGTCTGAGGAGAACTGGAGTGTTAAACGAAGCTAACAAGATTTAAAACACCAAAATTAACTTGAGTTTAGAAACAAAAAAATATCTAGCTAGCAGAGCTAAATATAGACTTAACTAGTAGTTATAATTTTTCTCATCGACAAGATAAAGCCAAAGATAAGTAAAGGGTTTAAAATTGTTTTTTCTAGTTGGTAAGAAGATCTCTGCAAGATAAAATGAGAGTTTTTCTTTAAATCTGATTGACAAGAATTGTGGATCACGCCAAGATCAAGAAAATCAAGAACCTAGAAACAGTGATATCATGGCTATAAAGAGACAACTTAATTCATTACAAATAAAGGGGATTGCATTAAAAAGAGGATGTTGGAGAGAAACTGATGAAGAACAACTTCATACAGTGCTAATCAATCAAGTTGAGGAAAGAGCTAAAGTTTTCTACGAACACTGAGAAATAGAGCATACATCACTGAGCAGAACAAAAGTGGAGCAAAGGTATAAAAGGATATATTGATCAGATTAGTTTTATGAGCTTACAATTGATCTAAAAATCTACAAGCATAAGTTGTATATGTGAATAGATCATACTATTTCAGTTTAACCATTGACTCAGAAAGTCTCTTAACCGAGCAGGATTTAAAGATCCTTTCTATATTGAGATACATCCCAAGGAGTATCAAAAATTTTGATCATGAAGATATCATGAGATGCCAGATACCTATTCTCAGGCCAAGAGAATGTTTGATCAAGGAAGGTAGTATAGAGATGCCAAATATCAAGTGACAGACTAAACTTTTAAATCCTCTAACAAGGTCACACCTAACAGTGTGTTGGTAACCTTTAACAAGTTTGGATCTTCACTGAGCTCACTTCAAAAGAGTGAAAATTTTGGGTTACTGGTCCCAAATGGTTTTTCCGTTAATAGGGTTTCCACGTTAAAAATTCATGTGTCAATGTGTTAATGAGTCATTACTTTAGTGTTTTGCATTACACATAACTAATTTGGATTGAACGGTATACTCTAGATAATTTCCTATTTTTTTGTAAATTAACAAACTGTTATTTGGTAAACATATAGTATAAGGTTTAACAAAGAAATATGAGCAGTAGTAATTTGACAAGTATATTTAAAGGCATTCATCTTATAAGACTGAAGATAACTAGAGGCTTAATATTGTGGTACTAATTTTTTGGGTTGATTAAATTGGAATATTTACTAGGCCATTGATTCACCCCCCCCCTCTCAGTTATTATTAACAATTAGTATCAGAGCTTGTGTGCTTAGAAAGGGAGTTTTAACAACTCAAGCAAGAGATCACAAGATGAATAGATGAGATGTGCCCAAGTTGAATAAAGACAACTTTGCATCATGGAAAAGAAGAATAAGACTCCACCTATCAAGTATTGGAAATGATATTGTTCAATACTTAGATACTGAATATGTGTTGCCTATAGGACCTCGCATTCTTGAGAAATTAAGAGTAAAGCATGAGCATAGTTGCATGATGATAGAACTTTCCTCATCACTCTCCGATGTTGATTTTGAAGATGTCAAAACCTACACCTCTGCAAAGAAAATGTGGGATAAGTTGAAGCTGGTACATGGAGGAGATGCTAATGTACTAAGAGCCAAGGCACAAAGCCTAAGAGGGAGGTCTGATGACTTAAGGATGAAAGAAGGAGAAAATATCACTCAGTATAGCTATAGAATCAAAGAGGTAGTTAATAATATCTAAGGAGTTGGAGGTGTACTTGAAGAGGAGACAGTAGTAAGTAAAATCTTAAGAAACTTACTGCCTATATATGCTATTAGAGTTTATGCTATTCAAGAAATGAGATCAGTTGCAAACAATACAGTTACTCTAGATAGCCTGATTGGTAGACTTATTTTATTTGAGATGAATAACTTTGATAATAGTGTCTTACCATCTATAGAATCTGTATTCAAATCTTCTTTAAAGATAAGTAATTCAATTCATAGACATGCTATTAGAAATGATAGTGAAAGTGATAATGAGGATCAAGGACTTGATGAGATTGAAGCACTAATGGCAAGAAGATTGCAGAGAGGCAAAGGTAGATACAAAGGTAAATTACCACTTGTATGTTTCAATTGTAAAGAGGCTGGACACTTTGCTACAAGATGTCCAAACAGAAGAAAAGATGGCAGAGGTAATGACAAATCATATGAGAAGAAGTTTGATAGAGGTGATAACAAAGATTACTGAAGCAACCGACAATCTGACAAGATAGATACCCAAGACTACAAGGAAAAAGGGAAGAAAGCTTATTACCTATCTGAGAACAGAGTTGATGACACTGACACCAAATCAGAAGAAGACATTGAGATGGTATTTGTAGCCATGAACGATGATTCAAACAAAGAAAGAGAAAGGTATGTAGAAACTACACTCATATCTAAAGTTGGTAAGAATGATATCTGGATCATAGATAGTGGTTGCACTCATCATATGACCAGTGATAAACAAAAGTTTGAGACTTTTGAATACTATAATGGTGGTTCAGTAAGAATGGGAAATGATACACCTTGTCTAGTTGAAGGTAAAAGAACTATAATGTTGAATAACCTGATCAAATGTGAAAATGCTTATTGGGTAAAAGGACTGAATAATAATTTGTTAATATTTCACAGCTAAACAATTCAGGTTATAGAGTAGCATTTGAAAATAGGAAGGCAAAGATCTTCAATGAATCAGGAAGGTTGATTGGAACTACTGACCAGACAAATGGTAACCTTTTCTATCTTGATGACATTAACACCACTTGTTAATGGCAAGAAACGAAGACATATGGTTGTGGCACAAAAGATTGTGTCATGTGAATTTTGACAACATGATAAAGATAAGAACCAAAAGGAATGTCAGAGGCTTACCAAGCATGACTAAGCCCGAGCATATCATGTGCAAGAATTGTCAAAAAGGTAAGATGACAAAGTCTAGTTTCAAGAGTAAAACCCATACATCTAATGCAATTATAGAATTAGTCCATACAGATCTATGTGGACCCATGAGGATAAAGAGTTACTATGGAGATAGGTATTTTATTCTCTTTGTTGATGATTATTCTAGAATGATGACAGTTATGTTTTTAAAAGATAAATCAGAAGAATTCAAGATGTTTAAATGGTATAAGGGTATGGTATAAAAACAAAGTGAAAATAAATTAAAATGCTTGAGGTTAGATGGAGGAAGGGAATTTACATCAAATGAATTCACTAACTATTGCAATGAGCATGGAATTAAAAGATAGGTCTCTGCACCAAGAACACCACAGCAAAATGGAATTGTTGAGAGGAGAAATAGTCAATTGTTGACTGTACAAGAACATTGATGATTTAGAAAAGCATCACTCAAACTTTCTGGAGGGAAGCTATCTGTTGTCTACACATTAAACAAAGTACAATTGAAGAAGGACACAAAGAAGACACCCTATGAGATTTGGTATGATCATACACCCAATTTAATTTACTTCAGAATCTTTGGTAGTCAATGTTATATTTTGAAGGATGATAGAAATGAAAAAATTGACTCCAAAAGTGAAGAAGGTATCTTCCTAGGGTATTCAACCAAAATCAAGGCTTATAAATGTCTTAACAAGTCATCTAACAAAATCATTGAAAGTGAAAATGTGAAAATAGATGAATTTGCAGAAAAGAATGATAAGGAAAGAAGAAAAGAACCAGAGGAATACAACAGGTTTGTTTGTATAGAACCTAACACTCTTCCTGATCAATAGTGTATCGCTCCCGAGCAATAGAACATTGCACCCAAGAATCAGGTTGCAATTACATGAAAATTAGGAAAATCCTCAAGATGATGTTCCGAGCGATGGAGATCAAAACGAAGGTCAAGAAGATGATCAGAATGATGAACACAGAGCTGAACCAAAACTTTCCAAGTATGTCAAAAGACATCATCCACAGAATCAAATCATAGGAGACAAGAAGGTTGGAATGAGAACAAGAAGTAAGTCACTGAACACTAGATGTTTACTTTGTGATTTTGAGCCTAAATCTGTTAATACTACACTTGAGAATGAAGAATGGGCCAGTGCTATGAATGAAGAAATAGAATAGATTGAGAAGAACAACACATGGACACTAGTGCCAAGACTAGATGACAATAATTTCATTGTTACCAAATGGATATTCAGAAACAAGTTGAATTAAAATGGAGAAGTCACTAGAAACAAAGCAAGATTAGTATGCAATGGATATGCACAAGAAGAAGGTATTTATTATGGTGAAACCTTTGCACCCATTGCTAGACTAGAAGGAGTTATAATATTACTTTCTTATGCTATATTCAAAGGATTCAAGGTATACCAGATGGATGTCAAATCTACATTCCTAAATGGAATATTGGCAGAAGAGGTATACATTGAATAACCAGAAGGGTTTGTTGATCCAGACAAGAGAAACATGGTATGTAGACTAGACATAAAGCCTTGTATGGATTGAAACAAGCACCTAGAGCCTGGTATGAAAGACTTCACTCCTATCTCATTAGCATTGAATTTGTAAGAACAAGTGAAAATAGCAATCTATACTTAAAAGAAGATACCGATGGTAATATTCTGATTGCTGAAATTTTTGTTGATGATATCATTTTTGGAGGAAATGAAATATTATGTAAGTCCTTTGCTAATGAAATGAGAAAAGAGTTTGAAATGTCTATGTTTGAGGAGATCAAATTCTTTCTTGGTCTATAGATTCTTCAACAAGATGCAGGCATATATATCACTCAGTCCAAACACATCAAGGAAGTGCTGAAGATATTCAAGATGGAAGATTCCAAACCAGTTGGAACACCTATGGCTACCGGATGTAAGCTGAAAAAAGAAGACAAATAAAATGAGGTAAATCAAACCTTGTATAGATCAATGATTGGAAAACTAATGTATGTTTTTCATACGAGACTAGATATAACACATGCAGTTGGAATAGTTGCAAGATTCTCTGTTAATTCCAAAGAATCACATATGACTGCTGTCAATAGAATTCTGAGATATCTGAAGAACATCGAAGACTATGGCTTATGGTATAAAAGAGAAGGAAAATTTGAGCTACAAGTCTATACAGACGTTGATTGGTCTGGAAACATTGATGACCAAAAGAGCATGACTGGAGGAGCATTCTTCATGGTTGACATGCTTGTCACATGGATCAACAAGAAGCAAAGATGCATCTCTCAGTCTACTATAGAAGAAAAGTATATGGTTGATGCTACAAATTTATCCAATATTGCCAGGATCAAACAGTTACTGGAAGGTATGAATATGAAGATTCTTAAACCAGTAATTATCTACTATGATAATACCAGTGCAATTAACATTTCTAATAATGGAGTCATGCATGCTAAGACTAAACATATTGCTATCAAGTATCACTATCTAAGAGAAAAAGTACAAGAAAAAGAGATGGTATTGGAATATGTTCAATCAAAGGAACAATTAGCTGATATATTCACCAAGCCATTACCGAAAGATACTTTTGGATGCCTGAGACAGAGACTAGGGGTCCAACCCTTGTCTATCGGTCAGTAAGCTGACTAGAAGGTTGCATCAGCCTAAACATAATCTGAAGATCATTCATGTTGATGCAAGCACAAAGATGGACAACAATAGATACATCTATACATAGCAAGGTACAAATATGCACCAAATACTAGAGACATTGTATTACTGATGGATAGGGAAATTCAAGGAATATATTATATAAAGGGATGGAACATGATATAGATGAATTTTTTTTGGCATTGTTTTCAAAGGGAGAGATTATTTCATTATCATCAAGAAGAGATTTGGGAGAGATTATCTCATTGATCAGAAAAGATTATATCAGTATCCATAAAGTGAAGTTCCTGAGAATCAGAAGGAAGAGTTAATCAATATTCTAAGCGAGAGAAATTTATTACATATGAAATATCCATCTAAGGGTGAGAAGTAACAAAGGGAGAGAGTTCATACAAAGAGAGATTGTTGTCAAAGGAAAAAGAGATTATCAAGAAGAGGAATAGTCAAGGTAGAGCACATATCAGAATAGAGAAAGAAGATGATACATTTATCCAATAAAGGGATTAAAGATTGAAGACAACCATTCTGCAAGAAATAAATCAAAGATATTTTGAACTTATCGAAAGCCAGACATTTGTAATAGTTACATTAGGAAAGCTTGATGAAACTGTTATATTTCATAGTGTATTAGTGATAGTATAGTATGATAATGTAGTATGTTTCCATAAATGCCAAAGGGAGAGATTGATGACATGTAATTGATTGAATGTTTGAAGATGTTAAGTTGATCACCGAAATGCAGAAATATAATGCAAGACATTAAATCAATTAATGGATTGTATTGTCATTTGTGTCAACTTGGTAATCTAATCGGTTATAATTAAAGTGTCAAAGACTTCATAGAATCAGAGAGATAAAGATTATGCTTTCAATAATGCATAAAAGACAAGCATTCACTATGTGACTTCAAACATTGAAGGCTAGTGGAACCCGATGGACAGAGATCACCGAAAGTCAAGTCACAGTGATGCCCAAGCAAGAACACTGACGAGCAGAATCACAAGAATACCCGATGGCCAGAATCATAGTGTAAACCGACAGAGAAGCCCAAGGAGAACTGGAGTGTTAACTAAAGCTAACAACAGTTAAAACATCAAAATTAACTTGAGTTCAGAAATGACAAAATATCTAGCTGGCAGAGCTAAATATAGACTTAACTAGTAGTTATCATTGTTTTCATCGAAAAGATAAAGCCAGAGATAAGTAAAGGATTTAAAGTTGTTTTGTCCAGTTGGCAAGAATATCTATGCGAGATAAAATAGGAGTTTTTCTTTAAATCTGATTGACAAGAATTGTGGATCACGCCAAGATCAAGAAAATCAAGAACCTAGAAACGGTGATATCATGTCTATAAAGAGACAACTTAATTCATTAAGAATAAAGGGGATTGAATGAAAAAGTGGATGCTCGAGAAAAACTGATGAAGAACAACTTCATACAGTGTTGATCAATCACGTTGAGGAAAGAGCTAAAGTTTCTATAGACACCGAACAACTGATCATAGCATCACCGAGCAGAACAAAAGTGGATAAAAGGTATTAAAAGGATATATTGATCAAATTAGTTTTATGAGATTACAATAGATCTAAAAATATGCAAGCATAAGTTGCATATGTGAACAGATCATACTATTTCAGTTTAACCATTGACTCAGAAAGTCTCTTAACTGAGCAGGATTTAAAGATCCTTTCTATATTGAGATACATCCCAAGGAGTATCAAAAAGTTTGATCATGAAGATAGCATGAGATGCCAGATACCTATTGATAGGCCAAGAAAGTGTTTGATCAAGGAAGGTGGCATAGAGATGCTAGATATCAAGTGACAAACTAAAATTTTAAATCCTCTAACAAGGTCACACCTAACATTGTGTTTGTAACCTTTAACAGGGTTGGCCCTTCACCGAGCTCACTTCAGAAGAGTGAAAATTTTGGGTTACCGGTCCCAAGTGGTTTTTCCCTTAACATGGTTTCCACATTAAAAATACATGGTTCAACACTATATTTACATCATTCTTTCACTCAGTTGTTCATGTATTCTATTGAAGAGTAAATTACATAATGAAAACCATACACTTGATGAAACAAAACTATGAATAATAATGATTAATAGTAAGAAAGAATTAACTAGTTCTAAGACAAAAAAAAAATAACAAGTGATAATAGATGGGAAATAAGAGATTATATATACCTAAGGTATATTGAGAACATGCCAAAACTAAACTTATTAAAGAATTTTCTAAGCTACAGGAGCATCACAGAGTCCAACAATAATGTTCAATAGAAGCTAAGTCGCTAACTTTAAAACTTAACTAGCTATTCTAACAGCATGAAAAGTCGAATAGGTATATGTAACTCAAGTGGTCCCCCTTGAGGAACAATACAATTATGGTCAACAAAAGAAAATAACTAAATTAGATCTTTGCATATTTGTATATGCATACCAATAATATACAAACAATATATTCAACTAAAAGTAGGAATATATTCAAAATGGCGTTAACCATCTCAAGTACATTAAGTTGCTATATATTGAGCTACCTAACAACCAAATTCTCAACTACCTCCTCGAATCTAAGGGAGGATATTTATTAAATTATAAAGAGAACTAACAACCACAAAATAGTACTACTAGGACTATACAACATCATCATTTTTATAAAACATAACAGTCCATTTCCTACAAGATAACAAAGGCATTAATATTTTATTTTTTTTAACAGCAAGCTTCTCTTTAAACAGGTCTTTGATCATCCCTTATCCTTTGACAGATCAGCAAGGAAGTTACTCTAGGCATTAATATTTAGTTTGTTCTGAACAAAAAACTTCCCTTTAAATAGGTCTTTGATCATCTCTTATCCTTTGACAGACTCGAAAAGCGATTACTCCATTTAACTATTTCAAATTTGTTATGTCATATGGCTACCGAAATTATAACAATCTTTGGGTGCTAACCCAATTGTTTAATGCTCAAATGCTACAAAAGATTATTAATACAAAAATCACCACATACAATACATTTTCATTCATTCTCATCACATTTACCCATATAACTAATAATATAATAATATTACCATGATATATTTAAAATAAAAATAGAAATGTGCCACATGTATCTTTTAATTTACCAAAACAGACAAGTCTTAGGGCATTATAAACATACTAAGCACATAGAAGTCTTAACTAGAGTCATTAAAAAAAATATAAAAAGGTTTGAACTAAGCCCATCTAACCTTACACCCCAAAACATCAAGCCAATATATTATTCAACAACAAGTTACAATACATTTTCAAGCTCTAAGCCACTAGCATAACCTCGTGTGAAATGAACTCCCCTCCTCTCATAAATTGGCTAAGGTATCAACATATCGATAGATCTCAACACAAAGAGGTTGGATCCCATGGTTTTTGAAACCATCTTCAACACCTAAGAGGTAAGTTGTGTCATAAAAAACATCTTGTTAATCCCATGTTGCTCATAGCAACTTCTAAGGCAATGACATCTATCTCATCCCTAACTGTCATCTTTCCAAATACAATGTAAGAACAACATAGAAATTACTATGACCATGAATAGGCACCTTCCTTGCCTCATGTCACTCATCAAAAGTGAACACCATAAATGTCAATCGCTAAAATACAACTCCAATACATAATAGAAATCATAAACCAAGACTTTTTAGTCAACATAGGAAATTGTCAAATCAATTTCTACTCCACTCCAAAATGGAAACATATGACAACATCTTTCCAAAACATGACACCTTCCCAGTGGGTGCCAACTTTTAGAAAATAAGAAATATGTCATCTCATCACCTGTCATGTAGGATGCCACCTCACCAAAAGGTCCCATAAAGTGAATGACAACTTTGGAAGTTAATAACTTGGGATAAATCAACTATTCAACAATTAATTAAAGGTTTTATATTATACCAACTGCTTTGCCACTTTGCAACTTTGCTGCCCAAACATCCTTTTGAATTCCTGTAATAGCAGAAATTGTTGGGGGGAACCTCCCCCCACCCCGGAGACCCTAATCCCGTCCTGATCTCTGATTCCGGGACAGGTACTTCAGATTCCCTGCCACATCCTGCTCACAAGGCTGACTAGAAAGGTGTGTTGATTGGGACCCATGTGGAATTGGACCCCACCCTAATGGTCACTACCTTAATGGAGGAAGGAACAGAGATCATTCTCCCTGGCTCTATAGTGGAAAAGAACATGGTGGAGCTAAATCTGGCCCTGGTTGGACGTTTCTTCAACTTGCGTCCCTCCATTGACATGGTTTGTAAATGGGTGGGAAACCAGTGGAAGCTAAAAGGGAGTGTTGTAGCTTCAGCCATGCCTGGGGGACTCTTTCTCTTTCAGTTCATGGCTATAGAGGACTTGTCTTTTTTCCTCTCTGGCTCATGGCTTTATGGCAAACACCTCCTCACCTTGGGTAAGTGGAAACTAAGCTTCGACCCTTCTACGGACCTCAGTAGGATGGCGCATGTTTGGGTTTGCCTCCCTGGTTTGCCACTCACGTTTTGGGACGAGAAGGTGTTTAGATGGATTGGCAACTCCTTTGGACACTACATCTCAACAGATCTAGTAACCCTCTCCAATTCCTGACTTGTTTTTGCTTGTTTCTGTGTGAATGTGTCTATAAATAAGACGCTCCCCAACTTTGTTGTCCTCAAGTCTAAACTGGGTAAATGGACACAAGCTATTGTCTATGAGAATGCTACCCTCTTCTATGAATGTTGCAACTCAAAGGGCCACACAAGGAAGGACTAAAAGGCTCCTAAGAGGCCTGAGCTTAAGTTAAAACAAACTACTCCGGTGACAAGGGTTTCCAAGTTTACCCACCCTTCCTCGGGACTGATCTCCTCGCCCCCAACGAGGGTTGCACCCAGCTCAAAGGTTTTCGGAGTGTCTGAAGTTTAGGGTTGTGAGTCCACTTCTGGGTCAGTTGCCGACCTATTTGGTATGGAAGAGGGTGACATACCCACAAGTAAAGTGCAGGAGAAAGTTACTGTAGAGGAGACTTAACAATGCATCACCCCTGCTCCTGTAGCCCCACGGAAGGAAGTAAGAAACTCTGACACCATCAACCCGGGCTTGGAGACTCTACAAAGTTCTAGCCCAGGCTTAACACTGGTACAGACAAAACTTAATGCTTGTATGCTTGCAAACAACACATTTGGAGGACCCTCATCTCCTCTAGTGGTGGAAGTTGTTCTCAACCCCATGGCCTTGGGTTCCCTGATGGATTTGGGATGCTCCACACCCTTGGGAACCCCGAAGACTAGGGATCAGGAATGGTAAATTCAACAAAAGAAGACACGGCCAAAGAAAATTGATGTGGGAGTGGACACCAAACCAGGACGACCGATGGACAGAGCTAGAAGACAAAGGAGCACAATAAAGGAGATTTCTGCAGGAAGGCAGCAAACCCTAGACCTCAACCAAAAAGGTAAGAAATGATTGTTCTATCATGGAATATTAGGGGGCTTAATAACCCCCAAAAACAACTCGTTGTTAAGCAATACATTTTTTATTATAAAGTTGACATTCTTTTAATTCAAGAAGTTAAAATGTCTTATGATAACTTTGAGGTGTTAATGGGAAGGCTATGGCCTGGGGCCAATTTTCTCTACTCTGAGGCTCAGGGGGATTTGAGAGGCATAGCCACCCTCTGGAACCCCTCCAAGGTCAGGGGTGATGCTCATATTTTTTCCCACCACCTTTCTATTTTAACATCTATGCTCCTAATACCTGACAGGGGAGAAAACAGGTTTGGGAAGATCTAAAGATAGCTTTATCGAATCTCCAAGATTCCAAGCTCATGGTGGCGGGAGATTTTAACTCTCCCCTGTTTCCTTCTAGGAAGTGTGGGGGAATTTTGGACTACACTGATAGTATGGGAGACCTGGCTAACTTTGTGGGAGAGTGTGGTATATATTATGTTGAGCTAAGAGGCAACCCCTTCACGTGGACTAACAACAGGAAAGGTATCCATCTCATATAGGTCCTCCTAGACTTGGTCTTCCTATCTTCCACTTGGGACCTGGGAGCTACCTCTTCCTTGACTACGCTCCCTAGAACGACGTCGGATTATAACCCCCTTCTCCTTAAATGGGTGGATGTTCGATACCAGTACCCTGCTCCCTTTAGATATGAGATTATGTGGGCCTCCCACCCAAGCTTCCGTCACAAGATTTAGCACTGGTGGTCCACTTCGGTCAAAGGCTCGGCCATGTTTTGGGTTGCTTCCAAGCTTGAGCTTATCAGAGGTGAGGTTAAAGGTTGATAAAATTCACCTTTGGAGACATCTTCCACACTAAAAAGGCGTCAAATAAGAAAATTGATGTTCTCCAAAGGAAAATGGAAGGGGGTGACTTGTCGGGTGATCTGCACTTGGAGGAAGAAAATACTAGGAGAAGCTGGAAGGATACTTTGGCCAATGAAGAAGTTTTCTAGAAACAAAGATCCAGGGTCTTATGGCTAAAGGAGGGGGATCGTAACACTACTTTTTTTTATCAATCGGCCTGTAAGTGAAAAACAAGGAACTCCATCACAAAACTCAAGAACTTTGGGGGATAGGAAATCTCAGACCCTATCCTACTTGGAGGGATTGCCACTAATTATTTCTCCATATCTTTCACCAATTCTTCTTCTTGGGACTCTGTGAGCCTTTGGGAACATCTCATTGTGCAGCTACCCAAGGCTATCACGTCTGACAACAATAATATGATCTTGTCTAGGGTCACTGATGAGGAGGTTCATAAGGCGGTCTTCTCCATGGGACCCTACAAAGCCCCTGGTCTGAACTGGTTCTCCCCCGCCTTCTTCCAAGAGTATTGGGATATTGTTGGTTATGATGTCATTCATGCTGCGTGGGATTTCATCAGATGCAAAAAACTCCTTAAGGAACTTAATGACGCATATGTTGTGTTGGTCCCCAGATGTGCGAAGCCCAAAATAATGGAGGACTTCAGACCTATTAGCCTCTTCAATACCCTATATAAGGTCTTCTCCAAAATTATCGTTAATCAAATTAAACCCCTTCTCGACAAAATCATCAGCCCCAATCAGAAAATATTTGTCCCTGGCCGATAAATTATGGATGCTGCCATCACCACTCATGAAATCTTTCACTCCATTGACCGTAGCATGGTCACTGGGATGGCCCTCAAGCTGGACGTTTCTAAAGTGTATTGGAATTTCCTCTACAAAGTCCTTTCTACCTTTGGTTTCTCAGAGCAATTTATTGACCTCATTAAGTGTTTCTTGGAGACTGTGAGACTCTCAGTGTTATTTAATGGTAAACCTGGGGCTAAATGTTACCCGAGTAAAGGGTTATGCCAAGGGGACCCTCTGTCTCCTTACCTCTTTATCCTCCTTGTGGAAGTTATTGGCCGTAATATGTTGGAGTTGGCCCCTTCAAGAGAAATTATGGGGATTAAGTTAGCCACTACTTTGCAACCTGCAATCCTCCAGCAATTTGTTGATGACACCTTCTTCTTTGGGGTCTCCTCGGTTAGGGAAGCTGAAATGTGGAAGTGACTGCTAGACAATTATGCTACAGCTTCGAGACAGCATATCAACTATCACAAAATTTGTATGTTCTTCTTCAATATTGAGGACCTGGTTTAGAAAAAAATAATGAAGATTCTGGGATGCCAGGCTGACAATCTTCCTGCTATTTATCTTGGCCTCCCGTTGACGGTCAAAGATGTGAAGAATGAATTCTAAAATTCTATCCTTGAAAGAACCCAAAGGAAATTGGCAGGCTGGAAAGGTAAACTCCTCAGTAATGCGAGTAAGCTTCAACTCCTTGCTACTTCCCTTCAGGGAATCCCAGTTTATTTTTTGTCTATTTTTAAAATCTCTGGCTTCATGGCTGAAAAGCTTGAAAAAATCCCACGTACCTTCCTTTGGTCGGGATCTGAGGAAAAGAAACACCTCCCATTGGTCTCTTGGGATAAATTTTGTCTCCCCAAAGCCCTGGGGGGCCTGGGGTTAAGGAAAATCTGCAATCTTAATAGAGCACTACTTTCTAAGGTGGATTGGACCATGATATGGGGAACTGCTGATTGGTGTAGAATCATGGAAGCTAAGTATCTGGATGGGGGTCACTTCTGTAAACTCTTCATGGTGCAGGGCCACCTGGGTGGATCCAAAATCTGGAACAGTATCCTCAACTGCAGAAGTATATTAGAAAAGGGGGTCATCTGGTCGTTGGGTAATGGTTTGGATATTAGATTATGGGATGAGCCTTGGCTACCAGACACCATCCTCAGGAATTCTCATTTCTGTTAGCTGAGGAACATTTTGACTCTTGGTGTTGGGCCGCTGGTTTCCAACTTTATCTCTAATGGTAAGTGGATTGACCTCCTCCCTCATCTTCAGAATAGACTGGACCTGACCACCCTTGCAACTAAACTCAGTGACTTGCTGCTTTCGGTCTGCATCCCTATAATTGACCGGCCTGATAGACTGCTTTGGAGACACACTCAACATGGCGAGTTCTTTATCAAATTGGCATATAGTCTACTTATCAATGACAATGTTGATATTTCTTTTTGGAGGAAGGTTTGGCAGCCATATTTAATCCCCAAAGTTAACTTTTTCTGGTGGACAATGCTCCATGGGAAAATCCTCACGCTTGACAATCTTGTTAGACGAGGGTTTAGCCTTGCAAGCAAATGTTTCCTGTGCAAGAAAGATGAGGAAACCTCTAACCATATTATGCTTCGCTGTGAGTTTGCTGTCGGGATCTGGCAGGAGATCCTCCCTAGACTCAACCTCCCATGGGTTGCAAACCATAGCATCCAGGATATTCTACTTGAATGACAATCTCCCTCACAACACCCACTGATAAAACTCCTTTGGAATCAAATTCTACCAATTTTTTGCTGGGTAATTTGGAAGGAACGCAACAACAGGATATTCAGAGATATTGAACTCACTTCTAAGGATGTCTTTTATCTCGGCTATAAGCTTTTACAGGAAAACCTGCTGGTGGGAAGCTAGAAAAGCCCTATTTTACCTCCTACTAACTTTGACTGGAAGATTGCTAAGGATTGGGGGTTGGGCAAGGGGTTTTCTAGATTTGACAACTCCAAACTAAGAACCAGAAAGGCGACTGTTTGGGCCCCCCTCAGGCAAACCGGCACAAAATTAACTTTGATGGGGCTGCCCGAGGTGGCCGCCAAGCTGGAGGGGGAATAATAAGGGATCACTGGGGGAGAATGGTGGCCACTTATGCTAGCCCCCTTGTTGACCACTCGGTTAACTAGGCGAAGGTTATGGCGCTCTTATGGGGATTGAATTTCTCCCTTAACTTGGGTTACTCCAGGATTGAGGTCGAGGGGGATTTTGAGGTTATTGATGATGTTGCTAGTGGTTTCTCTATGGCCAGGTGGAGAGTTGACCCTATCCTGTTGGATATAAGGGGTTTGTTGGATTGCTTTAGTGAGACCACCATAAAACACATTTACAAGGAAGGGAATTTTGTCACTGATTCCATGGCAGGTGTGAGTCTGCAGACGGACAGCTTACGATGTTGGCATGTTGCTACTCAACTGCCCAAAAAAACTCAAGACCTGCTTGGGCGGGAAATGAGCGGTACCAACAAAAACAACCAAAATGTTTAAAAATCTTAGTTTGATTCGGGCACTAAAAGGCAGACCCAAGAGCAATATCCATTATAGATTGGCTGGTTAACACATTTGGAAAGGCCACATGGCCTCCGAATGTAGGATCCCCAATTCTTTTTGGCGGTGGACATGGCCTGCTTGCGTCACTCCCATCATAAAGTGCCATTATGTTTTTATGGGGCATCAGATACATTTCAGATTTAAGGTGAATAATAATATGACGAAGATTGCTTTGATGGTGATTATGGGTTACAACGTTGCTCCCATGTGTTAACCCTGGTGGTGATTTTTGTGCCTAAACGTAATTATTATTGTAGTTTTTGTACGCGAAATGACAGATGCTTAAGGCCAAGTTATTACCTCTTTTTCACCATTTCATGCAATGGCTCTGCTTTCTTTTTGTGCTTTAGTTTTTGGTGGTTTTGTGCTTTGAAGGGTTTCTACTCATTCTGGGTGTGGAATTCTTGGGTGAAGACTGTTCCTAACAACTCTGCAAATATGGGAGGGAATCACCATAGGATTGAACTAGACAAGATTGAGGAAGAGTTCTCCTCGGACCCAATGGTGATGTATTTTTGTAAGGAAGGAGGGATTCTTCCCTTCATGAAATGCTTGGCTGGGCACGATGAGATGAAATCTCGTCAGTTCGTCAAAAGCTGGAACAAGAGAAGGGTCACCATTAATGGGATCACATTTGAGATTGATGAGGAGGTTATTGGTAAAGCCACATGTATGGCCACCACGGGCAGGAAGTGGAAGAAAACCACCAAAACCCAGGCTAAAACGGAGTTTGGCCAGTTCTTTGCCAATGACAACATACTTGTGTCTAAAAATGATGGTTATAGCACGACTGAACTCCCAGAGTTTTGGCCGAAGATGTGCAAGATCGTTATGAAATATTTCACCTTGGAGGGTTGATTTGGTACGTTCTACAATTATCACCTTCCTTTTCTTAATCATCTTAGGCATAAGTTGTTAATTTCCTTGCCTTTTTATCTTCTGCACTCCTTGGAGAATACTGTGGCCGCTGTGAATGAGGCAATCTCCCTTGGTAAAAAACCCATCTACCTCCACCAGGGGCTTATCTTCAGAATTTACCACTTCCACCGGGCTGTCTGCCCTCCGTCCATTATGGAAATCACCCAACTTGCCGAGCATAATTTTTCGCCCTCAGTCTCCCTCAACCAGGGCATTCCCTCGCCTTCTGGTTCTATCAGAGGCTCTACCCCTGCTGCCAGCCCTAATTCCTCTGAAATCTGCCCAACCCCTGCTCCGCGCAGAGGTAGCAAGCATGACCTAAACTTCGATGACTCTCCCCAGTCTTCCAAAAAGTGAAAGAAAATTTATATCAATCTGGACTGTCCTTCAAATGTTGACCCCCACCCCACTAGTACCCGTCGGTCCTCTTGGCTTGCCAAAGAAAAAGGGAAACGGGCTATGAAGGAGTTGTTCGATAAAGAAGATGTCTCGGTTGAGTCCCCTAGTAGGGATGATACCCTAACTAATACTGATCATGAAGTGGGGAAAAAGGATAACCAAGACACTATAGCTGATGTGGGTAAGGGAGATTCTGCCCCAGATACTATGATGGAAAACCCTAAAACTGCTATGGGTACAGGTCTTGTTGGTAAAATCAAGTTCCAGATTGTCAATTTGGAGAATATGGTGGCTAAATTGAATGAGGACTTGGCCAACACAAACAGGAGGCTGGCAGATGTCAGCAAATTTCCTCTCAAAGTCATGCACGCCTCTTCCACTACCCTCTGCTTGCTGAATGAGAAGGCCTCTGCTGGAAAGGAGTCTGTCAAAGGAAACAGGGAACTCTTCAAGTTTCTTAACGAGGAGTGGGCGGACCTGCAGCTATCGAAGCGCTTATGGGATGGGAAAGGATCCAGCTGATGGAGAAGTGCAGGTTGGGGTGTTGTTACACTGCAATCCCCAAGCCCTATAGTTGGGCCAGTTTTTATAATTTCAGTTTTAAGCATAAGATTTTATTTCAGTTAAATAGCCCTGCGTGGTTTTGTATTATTTTTTGGTTGTTGGTCTTTGATACTATTTGCATGTGGGATACTTATCGCTGCTGGTTCAGCTTTTATATTTTGGTTTTTGATAGAGGTAGATGATGATTTACCTATTTTTTCTACTGACTTTACTGATTTAATATGTTGTTAAGTCTGTTTAGTCAGCATCTATGTACCTCGGGTCAGCACCCTCTTGCTGTTGCTTATATCAAAAACAATTAATTAAATAATTCAACATGTTAGGACTAAGGTTGAGACACCTTAATCCCAACAATACATGTGCACCTACAAGTGTGAATGTGTTTGAATGTTAGGACTATTGATATATAGAGGAAAGACTTGGGGTTTTCTTGATGACTAGTTAACCTCTTTTGTCTATCTACAAAGTTAGAAGACATGTCAAACATGTAAAATGTCTAGATGATACATTTATGTGTAGCATTTGGTGTTGTAGTGTTGATGCAAACTCTATTAAGCTTAAATATGAGATTTTAATTCTATGATCTTATTATGATCAATAAATGATAACTTGACTTAAAGATTCGTCTTAAAATAGAATATACTAACTACTAAATTTAAAATGATTTGATATATAAACCAACAAACAATAATTCATTAAAATATAATAATAATTTCAATTGACAAAAACGGAACCACAAATATAATTCTCTTTAAAATATATCTACTTTACAACCTAATTTAAGTTATCTAAAAACTAAAAACCAACCTGAAGAAAAAATTAATTGAGTGACAGAGCAAGTTGAAAATATAGTTTGGGCAAAAAAACAAGAACATTAAGAAAACAAAATAAGCCCTCTTATGACAAAGTATAATTGTGAAACGCACTTCAAAAATCTCTAGATATTATAAGGTGGAGTATTGTCGATGGTCAGTTAAAAATCTGTAACTCTAAATTAGGGTCACAGACATTTTTGCTTTGAAATTGATGAAGGTCCCACTGATAAAAGCAAATAGCTTCAAATACCCAGATTGGCCTCATAATCTCTGTCAAAATTCTAGAAGGTACGGCTAAAATGCAATCATACCTAACTTAGGTACTTCCATATGTACTGATCATTTATCTAACAATCAGGATTTATAAAACAAATATAGGATTTTTATAATATGAACATATAATTACAGAATAATGGAGCTTTTATAGATAATTCTCTGGAAAAGCAGAGACAGTGACATTTGAACAGGTGATCAAAAAAGTCAGTTGTATGGAAAATTCGTCCAACTTTATAAAATATATTTTTTCATACTTGCAGTTGAAAAAACTGATTTTCACTGATGGGTTTCAATTTAAATATAGTTAATGGAAGTGACATTATAATTTAGAGTTGAACTTATTTTTGGTCTATGATATGTATTAAATTCTAATTTTGATTTATATGACAAATATAGTAATATTTATGTCTTTGAAGAATGTTTTGCCCAATCTAAATTTTTCAACTATAAATCTATGAAGTACTCTGTAACTAACAGATGAATTGATAAGCATCTGATAACATCTATAAAATTATTGGGAAGATAAGCATTTAGAAATATTCTTTATTTGCTAAACACAAAAGCTTACTACAATGAGTTTGCTAACGAGTTTTTGGAGTGTATTGTATGTCTTAATATAAGAAAGTGGGTATAAACCAGATACATTATTATGCTTGATAATTACTGCTTTCACTGTTTTTAATATTTTCTAAGTTACAGAGTGGGTTCCATGAAACTCTTCTGTTCAGCAGTCACTTGCACACAACATGTGCTGTGTAAACTGGTTGTTTACAAAGGCAGTGAATTATAGATGGGGACAGGGAGTCTAAAATTTTCTTTCAATTTGTGGAACATAAAACACAAATAGAGTACATTTCTATCATTAAAATTGCAGGTGGCTTTTATCTGTCCAGTGTCCAGCCAATCTGCAATCATGAAAACCTTTCTTGATCGCTAGAAGCAATTGTTCACTAATGAATCAGTCGACCCTTATTTCCTGCAAAAGAAATATTGCAGGACTATATCCAAACCATCTTTTCATCATTTTATTTAAATGTTATTGGATTGAATGTTCATATAATAAGTAGTAATTTTACACTTTATTCATATAATCAAGTAGTAATTGTACACTTTATTTTATTTATATTAAAAAAGATAAATATTTTTTCTAATGGTCAAAATTGATCTTTTGCTTTTGAACTTAATTATGTTTAAGAATAGTCCTTCCCCTATAGAAGAGATTGATGAAGTTATGCAATGCATGGAAACTAAAAAGAGTTCTGATATGGACAGCTTCGTAGTTGAATTCTATGGAGATATTTCATCTCATGTTCGAAAAGATTCATGGAAACTACAAAGAGTCCTGATATGGACAGCTCCGTAGTTGAATTCTATGGAAATTTTTGGCCTCATGTTCAAAAAGATTCCTACATCTATCTAGAAGGTATTGAAACTAACTCTCTATGGACTACAATAAACTAGAGATTGATCAAACTCATTCTAAAACTAAACAAGAGAGCATTGTTAATGGATGGCAGTCCATCACCTTGTTAGATACTTAATCCAAAATCATAGCCAAAGCTTTAGATTATCAAACCAAGTCTATTACCCAAGAGATTGTGCAACTTATGAAAATGAGATTCTTTGGTGGCATATATATATGGGATAATTTGGTTTTGGCTTGGAAAACAACTAAACAGGTCCAACAAAACTATCCAACATACTCTCATCATCAACTCAGACTTTGATAAGGTCTACAATTGAAGCAGTTCTCCCTTCATTCTTAACATGTAATAGCATTTATTTTTTGACCCTATCAGCTATCACTTCATTCTTAGCATGCAATAGCATTTGTTTTTCATCCCTATGATTCTTGCACATTATTCCAAATGCTATTCATTAATACCAATGCAATGACCATTAATGAATCCCTCTCTCCTTAGTTTAATATCTAGGAATTCAGTCTTCAGCTACTCTAGTGTTCCTCTCCTCTTTGTTTTTGTGGTAAACGCACTTGGTAACATCTTCAAGAATGTGCAAGTTCATAGCCTCATACATGCCACCTCTCTTTCTAGCAATATGGAGGCCTTCAACTCAATTTTATTGATGACAACATGTTAAATCAAAATTTTGTTGATGAGGTCACCCACACCCTAGATATCTTGGACCACTTTTGTACATTTTAAGACTCAACTTAATATCCAAAAAATTAAGTTTAGAATGAACCAACATAAATCCTCACTCTCACATGGCTACTTGGTGATTGAAACAAACTGAACCATGGTCCCATCACTAGAAACATTGACATCCTTTTTCACATTTGTGTCACATTGAAGGTTATGTGGACTTGGTTTCTAAACAAAATCAAAAGGAAGCTCATGAATTAGACTAACATTTTCTTGTCCATGACAAGGCACATTCAAGTGACCAACAAAAACTTCTTAGCTAACCAAAATTACATATGTTAGTTTTCCTAAGTGATGTAATAATCAGTTAATACTACTTAAAAGGAACCAATTGTCAAGATTTTAACTCATATAAACTCATTTGTGTGAGCAACTATATGTTCAAGTACATGCTATATTATTATTCTATTAAAGATAGTAGAGAGTGCTTGTATAACTACTTTCAGTTGGGTGCTTTCCTAATATACCTTATCAATGAAAATATGCTCATTTACAAGTACTAGTTATTGTTCTACTCTGCTATTTTGTAACTATTACATCTATCGCTGTTATGTTAGTAATTTGGAGTTTTAATCTAATATAAAAATATATATAAAGTGGAGTTCAACAAATACATTTTGAAAAACTTTTCTGAATTATATTTAAACAACTATAAAATGGTCAACATTTGATTGATTGAGTACAATTGATGGCCGGTGGCTATGGGAAAACATAAATGCACCCGTATGCAGTTTTTTTTTCGTCTACGTGTATTGTACTTACATTGCAAGAGGTGCATTTTCGTGGCCCCATAAACAGCGCCCAATTGGTATGGATGAGCTATATTCCTTGACTACACCATCCAACAAAGTTCAAACCTGTGAAGTATGATATTAAAGAATGGAACTAAGACTGCACCCTGAACTATTTTAATGAAATAGATACCCCTTAGCCTTAACTCTCAGCCAAAAAATCTCAACATAGACTTACACCAAAATAAATAAAATCATCAGCCCCTTAAACACACACACCCCCACACACACACACATTTACTAAAACGATTTAAACAACTAAAAAAATCAAATGTTCATAGTACATAAATATAGCAACTCACAAATGTGACAGATATCTAAAAAATTTAGTGTATAGTCTCTTCATATCTTAATCGTTCCACAAATCCGCAGAAGGTTTTGGCAGCATTCACCTGGCTGTCGGGCAAGGTAGGGCCATGGATGATCACAGGTATTTCTTCCGTATTGACACTGAACCCAATAATTATAAACTATTCCAGACTTTGAGGCAACCTTTACCCAATAACAGTCGATTTGTTAAATGTCCACATTTGACTTTTAATCCCCATGCCTGCCATTTCCAGTGGGATATTGCTCTTCCCATTACTTTTGTGCCCTTATTTTCTTATCTAGCTATAATCAAGGCCCTCTATCCTTGAAAGAATGTGTTGAAAATCAAGTCCAATTCAGTTCTGCCAGATCTATTTAAGGACCTGGGAATTGAAGGTTTTTCCTGCAAAACTGGTTAACAATGGTGCTTAGGTGGAGTAGGGCTGCTTTTTATGCTGCTGCCTTTGGTATCACATATTTCCTTGCTGTTCTTGCAGAGGTATCTCAATCAAAACTTGATGTTTCTCCATTTTGTTCCCAAAAAAATCTAGTTTTGGAATCCCTTAACAGTGATATGATTATGTGTGAAACTGGACAGAAGGGAGAGGGAAAGCAAGAGCATTTTGTGTTGATTCATGGACTTGGGCATGGAGCTTGGTGTTGGTATAAAGTTGTTACTCTACTCAAGCAGAAAGGGCACAGAGTGGTAGCCCTGGATCTCACTTCTAATGGGATAAATAGGGATGCTCTCTCTGATGAAATCAATTCAGTTGCACACTATTCAGACCCATTGCTAAAATACCTACACAGCCTTGGAAATGATGAGAAGGTATATGTTTGGACTCCAATTTTGTTGGTTGCAGCAATGATAAGTACTGGTCTTTTTCCCTTTTTCCCAAATAGGCCATTAAGTCAATAAGTTTTAGTACTGCCGAACCTATTCATAACTTTTACAGTTCATTTTTTAAGATGCAAAACCTTCTGGTTTATACTGTACATGCTTGTTTTATACTGTACATGCTTTTTTGCTCAACGTTTCGGATTATATTCAGTGGTCCATTGTCAAGAAGACTCAACTGTGAAAGGGGAAAGTAGAAGAAAAATATATGCACAGAATAAATTAGAGTGATAGAAGAGGAAAATTGAGCAAAAAAGTATACAGAATGTAAACCTCTTAATTTAATGGAGTGTGGAAAATTAATGCCAACTAGTTCAGTTATTGTGTGGAATGGTGTGGCTGATTGTTTGGCCAAATGGGCCTCTGAGCATGGGCCGCCTTGGAACATTTCTGATCATTCGATGCTTCCCTTTGATTTATCACAGAGGCTGGTTCAACTTGTTGACCAGGACAAGGCTCTGTAATTCTCTTTGTGTCTTGTTTTGTTATGCTCTCTTTCGATTTCAATAAATTTTTACCTCTCTTTTAGTGTCTTAGTCATATTGGGACTAGAGACACAGAGATTTGAGACACAGAAGAGTTAGGGTTTTGTTTTGCCTAATTGCTTTTCATTTGATTGTCATTAAATGACTTCATGCCAACTCTGTTAGCACTGGTCTTAGTGTTGGGGGAACACTTAAACTCTCTTGAATTTTTGCAGGTGACTCTTGTTGGCCATAGTTTGGCTGGATGTCCACTTGCCTATGCAATGGAGATGTACCCAAATAAGATCTCCAAGGCAATCCATATTGCTGCATTCACACCTAGGAACAATCAGAGCTTTCTAAGCTCTGCATTTCCAACGGTTTGTTGCAGACTACTTTTACAACTTTGGTAAAGAAAAGTGAAATGAGTACAAAATGTTTTCATCTTTCTAAATCAGTGGAAAAATTCCCCAAAAAATCTACTATAACAGGGAGACTTGGATTGGCCGGACCCATTTGACTGATTAAATTGCTTCCTCAATTCGGTGTGCAGGTTTTTCCAAGGCTGGTGGCCAGTGGATTGGTAGCACTAAACTATGGAAAAGGAGATTCAGAGATACCCACATCTGCTTCACTTGTCCTGAACCACATCAAGTCCTTTTTCTACACTGAAAGCCCTGAAGAAGTATGTATCCATCACACTCTTCATTGAATACCCTAAAGATTTGATTTTGATTTTGATTTTGATTTTGATTTTGATTTTTTTCCTATTTTGTGTTGAAAACAGGACATAAACCTTGCAGCATCTCTTCTAACACCCACACCATATCCAATATCTATGGAGGTCCTAAACTTGTCCAATGAAAACTATGGGAGTGTGAGAAAATTTTACATTATGCTGATGAAAGACAAATTATTCCTGCCAGAGCATCAGCAATACTCTGTAGACCAGAACCCTCCTGAGAGAGTATTCAAAATGCATGCTAGTGACCACTCTCCATTTTTCTCACAGCCTGAACAGCTCTGCAATCTTCTGATTCATATTGCAACTCTGTGAACACCTTTCAGATGCAGAAGTTTGTTGAAAAAAATCAGAACCCAAATTTAGGGATGGATCCATGCATGAGAGGAGGTTGTGTAAATGTAAAATTAACAAAAGTTTTAAGTTATTCAATAAAGCTCTGTGCTTTTTAATTTTAAACTCTATATCCCTACAAAATGACAATATAGATTTATTCTAGGTCTCTATCTATGACTCCAATTGTATCAAAATTCCCGTATCAAGATTCTTTTCCAAACACTTTTCTAATCTGCATTACAACTAGAGTTGAATATAGACCCAGAGATGTGGGTTTGTGATGAGGCTGTACCTGTCAAGTACCACTTTCTTAATAAAAAATTATGTATGTAACCATGAAATATATTACTAAAAAGGTCTACTAATTGATGAAGATTTCCGACGGGTGACGGGAGACGGTGGACCAAGGGCTTAAATTTAGGGACGAACATGGGTGAAGGGCAATGCTGATATACAAATTAAGGTGAACTGAAATCTTCTCTATGTGTGCTTCATGAAAGGCAAACTAGTTTTCACAAAGTTAAGGGTTGTAATTAGTATGTAATGACATGTGTCATATAGCTTGCAATTTAGCGACACCCCTAGCGGAGGTGGTAGAAGTGGTGGTGTTGGGTAAGTTTCCCCAACCTCTCCCAGTGTCAAAAACATCCCCACAAGATGTAGGTTTTTTTTGTTTTTTTTTTTGGGGGGGGGGAGGCGTCCCCATGGAACAATGATAGAAACTAACTATTTAATAGTTTTTTTTCAAATATTGATAACTAAAATGGTTTTCCATTGACTTATTCCACATCATGAACAAACTTAATAGAATGTAAAAGATATCAAGAGAGATCATTTGAGGCACATATTAACCTTTAAAATATATTTATGGTGAATTGTGGAAATCAAAGCAAGTAATAACAATCTATTTATTTGTTTGTTTATTTTACCTTCGTCTTTAAAATTATGAAGGACTAGGTTGCATCAATAGTCTAGTCTAGAAAACTTTTCCACCATTCAATCTAGTCCACCTATTGTAGACTCTCCTTAATTGATGTGAATTATGTTCCTATCTTTGATATACTATTTTGAACAAGGGGTTGTGTTAAAAAGCATAATGGTGCATCCTATATACAAATGGAGAATTCGTCAACTTCCTTATAACAAGTCAATCCTCTTTGTTGATGATACAAAATCAAAGACACACTAAACAAGAGAAACATTGTGTATGGTGGCATTGCTAATATAAATGTTGTTGTAGCTTCAATACTATGGTGCATATGCTTTATACTATGTTCTATCACAACAATCTAATGTCGTACTCTAATAAGTCCTAATGATATGTAGGATTGTCTATAAAAACAAGATCCTAGATGCTCAACCCAAAGTGTTTTGGACACAAACCAGCTAGTTGATAATAAAATAATTAAGGGACTGTCGTAGGGAGCAATTTTTTTCTGAATTGGGCAAACTAGTTCGCAACTATGTTTTTTATTAAGGAACAAATAGGTTTTGAAGGGGCCCCAAAACCCTATACAACAAATTTTGAAGGGATATGGAACCCTTAGAAAAATAGTTGCACAAAATAAAATAATAACGAACAACAACCCAACCTACAACATGCAATCAACAACCTAAAGAAACTATCAAGATAAAGCTCGTGCTACTTACAACAAATGGTCAAAGCCCCTTACATCATAGTAAAGGGCTTTTATAAAGGTTCCCTTAACCTTGAAAAAGACACAAGGGTTTTACAAGGCTCTCATAACTTGACTAACAAAGCAGCGCACCACTTCTCTCTCCCCAAAATCTCCACCTTAATAATAGAAGCCTCCACCTCAATGGGGAAAATAGTGGAGGAAGATGATGTTGACCTTATGGCAAGACTTGTTGTCAATTAGTGCCAAACCACTTAGTCATTATAGTGTTGACCGAGCCAGCATCTTAAAGTGTAACCCGAGTAGTTGTAGTGTAACCCGAGCAGTTACAGTGTCGACCGAGAAGATAGTGGCAATCAATATTACCCGAGTCACTAGTATTACCCGAGTTGCATACTAGCTCCGAGTGATCAATGTGACCTGAGTACCCAGTGTAACCTGAGTGCTAGAGATTGGCAGTTTACTATGTCGCCTGAGTGTCAGCATATTGCTCGAGTGCCAGTATATCACCTGAGTGGAAAACTGGACCTGAGTATCAGTATTGGGTGGACTTAGTTGTTATTGTTGGATATTAATTTGTATTATGGAAGCTGACTTATGAAGGTATTTGTATGGATAAGATATATATGAAAGATACTTTATTTATCCAAATAAAAAGGAAGTGAAGTAGCAATAGCAGAGTATGGATATGCAAATATGAAGTGGCAGATTGATTAGAAGGCTACAACAGTGTAAAGGAACAACAAAGACTCATCTATCACATTCAGGTGATCAGTATTATATCATTGGATCTCAATCAGCAAATGAGAGTTGCATAGCAGATCATCCACTGGTTCATCCTAACAGGTGTATCACCAAAATCCTTTAACCAAGTGGACTTAACAGTCCTTTACAAATCTCCTAACAAAGTTGCATACTTAATTGTATTGTACAAATTCTTTCACAAGGTGGACCTAACAGTCCTTATTGCTCCTAATAGGACAGACCATCAGAACTGGTCAATTGTAAGCTTTAATAGGCTAAATTTATACTGCAGTACTAAATCTTGTGGGTATCATCCCCAACCCAGTTTTACTTTCTATTTGGAAGGTTTTTGGGTAACCAAATATTGTGTCAAGTGTTGTGGATGTTTATTACTTTTTTGTTTCATGCATGTAATTAGATTAGTCAATCTAATAAAGGATAAAAGAGAATAAGTTTTATTGGTTCTTGATTCACTCCCCCCCCCCGCCCCT
>MU226547.1:8557670-8574603 GCA_018584345.1 Thuja plicata | reverse complement strand
TTAGCTTCTTTGAGCATTAGATCATCTAGATATTACATGTTAGGTAATGGAAATCAATCTTAGTTTATTTCATCTTGCATCTTCATTCTAGATTCACTATTGCATTCTCAATCTTCATCATGTGAAGTTTGGGGCAAGTTCCTCATACTTGTCCTCACTCCCTTCACCATCATCTAGCTTGCATCATAGTGGGATTTTATTGCATTGTGTTGGGAGAGCACACCCACAAAATCTCTAAGAGCAAATCAAACAAGTCTTGGGTGTACTTGTTTTAGCTCATCGGAGGTTGTAGTGAAAATTTAGTTGTGTTTCAAGTTCTTTACATGCTTTGATTTATTAGTATATCTTGTATATGCATGTTTTGACTTGCTGTGCAGATGTAGGCATTTTCATTGCATACACCTTGTAGAATATATTTTTGGCATTTGTGTCAAAAAAGGGGGGAAAGATACGAAATATATATATATATATGCAAGGAGAAAATATAGAATGTATATATATGAGAAAATACATGTATAGAGTAGAGGAATATATACATAGCACATAATCAAAACAGTTTTGAAAAATCAAAACCAGAGTCAGTTGTAACCAAGTTACAGAGCTGTTGTCAAAAACCAAGCAAGTACCCAAGCACATGGTAAGGGGGAGTTTTGACTCAGAAGTTTGATCAATTTTTGGATATGATAAGTGTTTTTGGCCACTAATGCCAAAGGGGGATATTGTTCACCTTATGGCAAGACTTGTTGTCAATTAGTGCCAAAACACTTAGTTATTATAGTGTTGACCAAGCCAACACCTTAAAGTGTAACCCGAGTAGTTGTAGTGTAACCCAAGCAGTTACAGTGTCGACCGAGCAGATAGTGGAAATCAGTATTACCTGAGTTGCATACCAACTCTGAGTGATCAATGTGACCCAAGTGCCCAATGTAGCCCGAGTGTCAACATATTGCCCGAGTGCCAGTATATAACCCGAGTGGATTACTGGACTCAAGTATCAGTATTGGGCCGACTTAGTTGTTAGTGTTGGATATTAATTTGCATTATGGAAGCCGACTTATGAAAGTATTTTTTTGGATAAGATATATATGAAAGATAATTTATTTATCCAAATAAAAAGGATGTGAAGTAGCAATAGCAGAGTATGGATATGCAAATATGAAGTGGCAGATTGATTAGAAGGCTACATCAGTGTAAAGGAACAACAAAGACTCATCTATCACATTCAGGTGATCAATATTATATCATTGGATCTCATTTAGCAAATGAGAGTTGCATAGCAGATCATCCACTGGTTCATCCTAACAGGTGTATCAACAAAATCCTTTAACCAGGTGGACTTAATAGTCCTTTAAAAATCTCCTAACAGAGTTTCATACTTAATTATATTGTACAAATCCTTTCACAAGGTGGACCTAACAGTCCTTGTTTCTCCTAACAAGGAAGGCCATCAGAAGTGGTCAATTGTAAGCTTTAATAGGCTAAATTTATACTGCACTACTAAATCTTGTGGGTACCATCCCCACCCCAATTTTACTTTATATTTGGAAGGTTTTTGGGTAACCAAATATTGTGTCAAGTGTTGTGGATGTTTATTACTTTTTTTTTCATGCATGCAATTAGATTAGTCAATCTAATAAAGGATAAAAGAGAATGAGTTTTAATGGTTCTTGATTGACCCCCCCCCCCCCCCTCTTAGTCACCTAACCTCAATATATTTCCAAAAAATGAATGGTATATGAAAAGATCCTTGATCTCATCCAAGACCACAACCTTCACCTCCATAGGAGACAGGTCCAAGCTCCATAGGAGACAGGTCCACCTCTAAAGGAGCCAAGAGGATATAGACCAAAGAAGGAGAACAACATGCCCACACCAATAAATTCTCCAGGAGAAGAATAGGGGCCCTCTTAATAAAGATCCACAAAAGTAACTCTTCCCAAACATGGGAAGTTTTCCTTAACCAAAAATACAGAACTAAATATGGCCTTAATAAGAATAAGGCAGTCAAATTAAGACACCAAGGAAAACCAAACCTAGGAAAGGGTATGAGAGAAAGAAAAATCATATCCCTATCAACACAACCGCTAGCAAACAAAAATTACTAGCAAATATTGAACAACTAGTAAAAGTGGGTCACTAGACACCCATCATCTTCAAAGACAAAAATCCAAGCTGCCGTCTAAGCACTACTATCCAAGGAACCCCCAAAAATAGGTTTGTCAATACAAACCAAAATAGGGGAATCGTTGGCCCCAATAGGAAAGTCAATAGCAACCAAAGAGGAAAAACAACCCCCCACGACACCTCCTCTTCCAGATAAAACCCCTTCCACAAGATGTTGGACTCACACATAAATAATGCATTTAGGAGAAGAGCTTGTTCAAAGAACTTTCACAACCCAAATAGCCAAAGAGGGAAATCTATCATCAAAACCTACAGTGAACACAACAAGCACAGGAAGGGAGAATGACTGAACAAAAATGAAAAAGGGTCATGAAACCCTCATGAAAAAAAGATCTCCAACAAACAACAAGCCTCTCCCTGCCTTAAAAGACATTGCATTCCCAACAACATGGGAATCCCAACCAAAAAAAATAGCCAAGTCCCTATCCCCATCCACACATCAAGAAATATCGAAGAGCTCAAATGAATATGCGGACACCAAGGAACTAGAAAGTACACATCCCAAACACCAAAGGCCTCTACCAACATAAGGAGAGAACTATTAGATGGAGAGGAGAGAAAGGATATAGAAACCCATAGTGATCTTGGTGCTCAAAACAGATAAATACCTGAAAGCATCAAAGCCACCCTAAGAGCTCCAACCCACAAAAACATATTAGCAAACCCTACACCCCAAAAGTCAATGGAAAATGGGTCATTATCATCTGCATCAAATTCACCATCCTCCACACTTTTTCCTAAAACCCTAGGTGTTGGACATATTGAGATGTTGTTAGCATTGTTGTTATTTATGTCAATACCTCATTACCGGTTACTTGGTTGTTTCAGTTGGTTATTAGCAGTGCAAGTTGGATGTCTTTGGCACATTGTCAAACATCAAGGTTTTGGTTATACATGCAGAACATATTTTGTACGTACAATTTTAGTGTATGGTGTTAGTTGTACTTATTTTTACTAATGGAATAGATCTTCTAGTAAATTAACATGTTTTAGTGGTTGCACTTTCTGTCGATATCTGTTGATTGTTATGATTATAGAGTTCTTCTAGGTGTTCCTACTACCAGGAAATTCTTGCAGTTCATAAAAAAAATTGGTATAGTGATCACATCTTGTTCTGGACAGGTTTCATCTAGTCTGATCTATCAGTTAGTTCAAAATTTTTGTTGTTCAAGTCTTGGACTTGGCTATGGTGTTCCAATGGTTACAAAATTTATTTATCTTTTGGTAAATGTGATATGAAGCGTATGTATCTTAAGTGTGACCTATATTTAGGTCATGTGTTGTAAATATTTCTTAAGTATGGCCCAGATTTAGGTTTGGTGGTAGCATGTTAAATAAAAATGTAATTTCATTTTTTATTGTGGCTGACATGTTTAGTTTCTTGGCCAACATATGTGATTTCCCTATCTAATGTATATATAAATAGAGACATCTTTTTGTATCCAATGAGAGAGAGACTGTATGTATGTATGTGATAAACAAAGATCTGAAGGTGATATAGTGCAAATCTATTTCACTGTATATCTGAAAGAGGTGTATAAGTAGAAGAAAGTTAAGTGAATATTTGTTGTGGTATAGTGAGAAGGTCTTACATAATATTTTGTAGAGGTTTGGTATTGCATCATCCTAAAAATTTAGCATCATAATTGGAAATCTTTGTGACCTATTAGCTCTCATTTTGGTGACTTTGAGGTATGGATGTCTTTTATGCTTGATCACAACAACCTACATTTTCTACCCTAGCTCCTTTTCACCTTCCCCAACATCCCCATGAAATTTGAGCCCATTTTTCCTAGGACATTTCAACTAGATGACTTTTCCCAGGGTGCATTTTGACTGGTCGACTTGTCCCTTGGCTTTTTGGGTCAAATTTTACTCTGAGCCCGATGCAGGGTTCTTCGTCCTAGGTTTTCAATTCTGGTCGGCCTGGATCAAATTTGAATCCCAAATTTGAGGATTTACTATAAAAGGACCTCCTATCTCCTCATTTGAAATAATTTGATCATATGTGAGCTATCATAATCAAGTGCAAGAAATCAAGCAATCAAGTTGTGCAATTGAGGATTTGGATTCAAGATTTGAAGGCAAGCATCCAATTCACGATCTCCAAGTCTCTATTTTCTAAAGATCCATTCAAGAAAATTAAATCTTCTCTCATTGATTCAATTTTCTCTCCCATGATAGCCAAGTAGAGGAATTATTAGTAAAGAAAGGAGATCCATTCATTCATTCCTCTCTCTCTTCTTCCTTTGCAAGTGCTTATCAAGCATATCAACATTCAAGATCTAGGAGTGGCAATCATAGATCTATGCATTTTTGAAGGTACCCTTGATTCTATATCTTGTTCCAAGGTACAATATTTAGATTCCAATCACATTCAATCATCTTCATGGGTTTGAGTGATTACTACATCTATTCATGAGGGTTTCATAAAAGGTAAATTTGCAATTGTCTTTTAAATTACTTTCCTTTATGAAATTTAAATTCAATTTCAAGGTTGATTCCTAAACATGGGTTTGACTAAGGGAAACCCCTTTCCACAACCTTCTCCCCCATTTTTTGTGTGTAGGAATAGGTTGTAGAGAAATGAATATAGATCTGGGTGGTACAGGTCTTGTTGCAGAACTGGGAATAATTTCATCAGATTTTGTCAGGAATAAATTGACTGGTCGACTTGTTTCCCAAAAGTTGACTTGTTCCCTAAAATTTGACTTGTTCCTTCTATTTTTCAGTGAAATTTTTAGGATAGTCAAATTCAAATCCCTATTTTTGAGATATGTTCTTACAGCAGCATCCGAGGTTCTGACGACAGTCAAATTCATATTCAAAGATAAGTTTTCCTCATATCATTTCAAGGTGCACTTAATATTCCTTCTTTTCCCTGGCACTTACTTTATCAAATTAGATCTATTATCTATATTACATTATCATTATCATTATCATTAAGGAATCAAAACCTCAAATTGTGTAGATCTCGCATTATCACCCTTACTCTCTTGGTTGTGCTAATCGGATTCACTATGTGGTGGATTTTCACTCCCATGTATAACATAGGATCTTGGTGGGTGATCTACATCTTAGCATTTCTCATAATTTTTCATTATACAGTATATGCTAGCAGAAGATCTATCCCAGATCTGCTACTGATAGTGATTATTGTTCTTTCAACTAGAATTGTTTCATGCATAGACATATGCAATTCTATCAGTAAATTTTTTTTTTATTATAAGTGAGCCTATTTGTATTGACAGTTAGCCTTTCTTATTTTGGGTAGTTAGCTCAACCAATAGTGAGAAAACTAGTAGTGATCCCTCATAAAAATACCTTAACCGATGTTTATTTCATGAGAATTAGCTTCTCCATGGTTTTTACTAGTTTGGGTTTCCACGTAAATTTTGGTGTTATGGTTTTTATTGTGTTCATGGTTTCAAAATGATTTTTTCTTTATGTTTCTGAATATTTCATGTGCTTATTGGTTTAGCAAAAGTTTAAGAAATTGTTTTTGAATAACTTATTCACCCCCCTCTCAATTATTTGGCTTTTTCAATACTAGGCCCCACACCACACTCGTTTGGACTCCCACTCGCCTTCCTCCCCATTATCGCTTGGCTTATCATGCATAGTTAATATCAATATTTCATAGCTATGTTACATAGTCCTAGGTGAGGGATTTCTATAAGGGATGATTCATGAATCATGACCTTTAGGAATTAGAGTGACTAGTTGGCTAATAAGTTCAGGGACCGGGCTAGATTTTTTTTTAAATAAGACCAACTAAGAACTACAACCATGCATTTATGATGATTTCAAAAGAAGTTGTAAAAAACTGAATACAAGATAAATGTATGCCCTCTTATCCCCTATATTTTCCCAAACTTTGGCATGGATGTGAAAAATACATGAAGTATATGTGTCAAAGTAATAGATATAGTAAATGAAACAATACAAAAAGGGGATTAATTTACAATCAATGTGTAATGCCTAGACTCTTGCATTTTCCTTATATGCTTTACAATGTATATATTATATATTATTTTGAATGTTGCTTCAATGCATTATTTAATTCTTTTATTTTTTATAATGTATTATGCATTGGCTTACATTTTAAACTATTTATTATGTGATTCATATGTTGTGTTCATGTATGTTAGATCATTCCAGTGATTTATTGTTATGTGTTATTGTTGATTATGCATATTATCTCTCGCTCATGCTAGTAATAGATGATTAAAATAGATATGATGATTTGACATTATGTTATGAATACCATGTTGTCTTGATTGTGTTTCTTGGAGTAGTTATTATATGGAGTAGGTAATGTCTATATTTAACTTGAATGTGTAGAAAACTTATAGGCATTAGACCAATGGTTGGTGTTTTGATAAGTTAACATGGATTCTTTTTAGCCATATCATCCTTCTTTGATTTATGAATCTATGTTAACCTAGATCTAAATTAGTGGTGATTGTATGTCCTATCCTATATTAAATTTTCTCACCCATTGATCTTTCTAATTTGTCTCTACCATTGTCAAATATCAAGTGAAGCATATAAATAACTAGACTATCCACTTTACATCTTCCCCTAGCCAAGATCATTATCAAGAGAAATCTCCTAGAAGATCATTATCAAGCAGTAATATGATCATCAATAAAGAGATAAAATTATTATCTACAAGCAAGGACAATTTCCTATAAGATCATTATCAAGAAAGAATTTCATTATCAAGAAAGAGGTTGTTGCAAATATAGCATGACTTGTTGATAGGTTGAAGTGTTGATGTCAAACTTGTTGGAAGGTTTTAGATGTATTAGTGACAGACATGGTTCAAGATATGTTATATACTTGCAAGTCCCCTAGTCCAGAAGATGTTCATCTATTGTACAACATTTCAATTTTGTTCTAGATACTATTGTTGTGGTAATGGAATCTCTAATTATATATATAGTGATGTTGTTGTTGAGTTCTTTGTTAATATTCTTGGTATAATTTAGTGGTGATAATGATTTTTTGGATGGAAGATGTTAGTTGGTGTGTTATTGTTGTTATGATGTTTTATCAGATGTTCCTAACATTTGGTTGTTAGCATTATGATTGGTATTGTTATTAATGTCATCCATCTCTGGTCTGGCATTAATGTATTCCTATAGAAGAGTTGAAAGCCTAAGGTTATGATTGATGAAGAATATTTGAAATGTATATATATGTTGTTGAGATTATTTACTACTTGCCTAATTAGTTCGTAGTTTGGGTGGTGTCATTTGATTTTTTGCTACTATTAATTTTAATTATTGTGTTGAGCTTGTTGGTTTGGCATTACTATGGTTTCTTTGTGATGTTATTACTTTTGAGGTTGTTTATTTGTACTTATAATCTACATATTGATGATTCGGTTTGTTTCTACTCTTTGTGGTAACATTCGTGTTGCAGTTGAAGACAAGTTTAATGCGCTGGTATTGTTGAATTTCTCTATCAGTAGAGAGATTCTATTAGACTATTCCAGAATATCTTAAATGTCCTTTAGATATGGTACAATGCTATTGAATAATGATACTTAGTCATACAATATGTTTCAGGTGATATTTATGTTTTGCAAGTGAGTTTCTGGTATATATACTCAATGTGTTTAGTTATGATATGTTTTTGTGTCTCTAGATGTGCTACCTTAATTAAGACCATTTTTTTGGTTTTAATATACTCTAAAATTAATGTTGGAATGTTAATTTGGGTCTTATCTTAGTAAATGGATATCTACATGGTTTAATATTGCTTCAGAAGTCATTTTCTTGGCTAACTATTCTACAAGCTTTAATATCTATCCACATGTTACGTTACGATGATGGATTTGGATTTTGCCTAGACCATTGGATCTATCTTAAGAGAATGTGTTGTGATATATTTGGGTACCCTCTTCCTCCTAGAGTGGACCGCTAAATGTATCTTGGGTCCATTTATTTTACGTAGTAATGGTTTATCTCAGTTGTGGCCAACATGTAGTAAATATTTTAATGATCTATCTTATATTTAAGGAATGTGTTCAAGGCTAGAGAGGTGTGAATGTGAGGTAGAAGAGTATAAGTGTAGAAGAGAAAATTGTGTGAAAGAAAAGAAAAGAGAAGAAAATATGCAGAGGTAAAAACTAGAGGAAGTATAATCAAAGATAGTGTGTTTTTTATTCATGTTTAGGATATTCTTCTTATTTCATTGTTTAGATTCATGTTGGTGCTAGATGACAGTGAATCTATTGGAAAAAAAAATGTATCTTGTCCTGAAATGGTGAGATTAAATTTTACAATTCCTTTGTATCTTGACATAATGTAGTGAGCCCTAGTTGTGCAAGTCTTGGAAATGAGGCTAAACATTGTATAGAAAGATTATCTATATTCTGAGTTTGATTCTCACCATGGTTTTCTCCAAATTTAGGTTTTCTATGTAAATATTGTGTTCATGTGTTGATTATGTTTTATGATTTATTCTTTCATTAAAGATAATTTCTTATGGTGATTTTAGATCATGATTTGAATTAAAGTTATTAGTGTTGTCTGAAATGATTCACATCCCCCTCTCAGTCTTTTTCTTGTTCAATAATTTGTATCAGCGCAAGTTCCCTTCTTGTCAAGCTTAACCGCTCAAGGGAGATCCGATATGGCATTTGATTTGAGTTTCAAGGATTCAAAGTTTGAAGGTAAAAATTATTCCTATTGGAAGGAAAGAATGTAGTTTCATTTAGAGCCTTTGTCAAAAGGATTATGGGAAAGTATTCAAAAGGGTTATACCTATTCCTAGGGGTGGACTACAGACTTTGAATGAGATAAAAGTTGAAGAAATTTTTTTGAAAGCCAGGGTTTCTATTGTCATTTGTTTGAGTAATGAAATATTCAGGAAATTTGTTAGATTGAAGACAAAAAAAGAGATCTAGGATAAACTAAGAAGTGTATATGAAAGAGATCCAAAAACTAAAGAAGCTAAAGTGACACATCTGCAGTACAAGTTTGAAAATCTAAAGTTGGTTGATGATGATTTCATTGAGGCATTTATTCCTAGGGTAAATGAGTTTTTGAATGTCATTAAGAGTGTTGGTGGAATGATAGAAGAAAGGAAGTGGTAAGAAAATTATTAATGACTTTTCTTAAACCTTACAAGTCAAAGAAATATGCAATTGAAGAAAGTCATCCTTTGAATTGCTACACTTTGGATCAAATTCTTGGTTCACTATATGAATTTTAGATCATTGAAATGGATGAGATCAAGAAAAAGAGGAAAGAAGAAGCATTCAAAGCATCGATCAAGTCTAAAGTTGACGTTGAAGAAGACATACATCATATTGAAGAAAACATTGTAAGGAGAATGGTGAGAGGAACTGGCAAATACAAAGGTAAGTTGTCTCTAAAATGCTTTAATTGTGGTAGATTGGTCAAAATAGTTCTTTCCTTATCAAGAAGAATTCAAAGGATATGTGTAGACACCCTAAATTGTCCCTCTTCATTTCTATATTAATTTAATTAATATTGCCTATACCAATATAGTTAATTTTTATAAGTTAACTATATTTTTCATATTCGACTATTTATTAATTTTAATAAATCCATCACCTTATATTGAAATTTAATTTAAATACTATTCCTAATATATTAAATTTTTTATTTTAATATATGTTTCCTCCATATTTCTTTTTAAATAAATTTTATTTATTTAATCCCTTTATTTCCTCTAAAATTCTTCTAAACCTCATTTAAATTTAATTTAATTTAATTTAAATCTCACTTCTCCTTGATTTTGGCTAAATTCGCTCTAAGTACACTTAAAAGGTAATTAAAACCTCTTTTAGCCTTAATCACTTACACACACATGTGACTTTCTTAAATTCTTGTTCCCTCTACTTGAAAAGTCAACCCACTCTTTTTAATCACTTAATCTTAGCCACTCATTTTTTTTGCCTCGTAATCTCCTTCACTCCCACCAGAACCCTACCTAACCTTTAATATTAGCCACTCATTTTCCACCTCTTAATCCTATCCCTCCATTTTTATGTCAAGTCTATAAAAAGAGGCCTCACTCCTCATTTTGCAGCTAACTAGTTAGTGAATTGAGCATTTTGAGCACTTGAGAACTTTAGTTTTCATGTTAGTTTAGTTTTTCATTTTAAAGTCTAGATATTACATGTTAGGTAATGGAATTAATCTAGTTTCTAATCTCTTGCATTTACATTCTTAGAATAGGTTTTGCATTTGCATTCATCATTTGAGAGATTTGGGGCAAGTTCCACATACTTCTGCTCAAATCTTCATAATTTTGTAATCATCATAGTGGTATTTATTGTATTGTGTTGGGAGAGCACACCCACAAAATCTCTAAGATAAAATCAAGAAAGTCTTGGGTGCACTTGTTTAGCTCATCAGAGGTTGTAGTGAAACTCTAGTTGTATTTAAAGTTATTTGCATGTTTTGGCTTGTTGTGCAACTGCGGGTATTTTCATTGCATACATTTTGGCACGCTTGGTGGGACCCACGTCCTTGTTTTATATTTTTTTGCAAATTTTGTAGGTTTTTCGGATGAACTGATGAACAGGCGGCTCCGCTTCTACAGAGGCAGCTTCGCACACAAGTGGCTCCTCCCATACATAGGTGGCTCCAAGGGAAAAGGGAGTTTCCTTTTTTATTCTAGCATTCTAAGTTTCTTAACCTGCATTTTTAGTCATTTTAGGATTAATTCCTTAGTGTATTTTGTCATTAGGAACATTTTTGTGTATTTGCAAGCATATTAGGTTTTTAATATTGCAAGTTCTAGTTGTTATTTTCTTTTTGTCTTAGATAGGCGTCTCTGCTTGTACACAGATGGCTCTAACAAAAAGACTTCATTTTGCACATTGCATCACAATTTAGGGTTTTATCTGCACTTTGAGGATTCTTTAGATATATTTGCATTTTGGTTTTCATAATAGATAGCATTTTACAAGCTTTAGCTCTTTTGGGTCTAAGTTTTTTGCAAAGATAAGTGTATTTTTTCTATTATGTTCCAGACAGGTGGCTCTGCCTGTAAACAAGTGTCTCTACCTGTAGACAAGTGTCTCTAAAAACAAGCATCTCTTCCTACAAAGAGGAGGCTCTGCTTAATTTAGTTTATTTTCTTTGCATTTTTCATTCTAAGCTTTGCTAATCTGGTTTTCTTGTAGGGTTTTTCTATTTTTTTCCTTCTAACAGTGGTTTTGCAGAATGTTTGACCAAGATCAAAGTATTTTTAAACTACTAAAACATTTGTTTTGTAGGACGTTTGTAGAAATCTTGAACATTGAAACTACTAATCAATTGGTTTTGTAGGTTGCCTTGGAGATACAAATAAGCTATGTTTTTTATTTATCTCACATAGTTTAATTAGGGGGCTTGTGTGTTTGTGGAAAATAATGGTAGGGATATGCTATCACCCTTCGTAGGGTGATCAAAATACCAAATCCACTAAATTCCCCCTAGTTAGAAAAATCTCAAGGAAGTAATCAAGTGTCTTATGTGTTTGTAGGATCACAAGTATTAGGGCTATGCTCTCACCATTTTTGGGTGATCAAATTACTAGACCAACTTGTGCCTCCTTTTTTCTTTCATTAGGATTATTGTACCCTTTTAGAATGGCTACCTTACAAGAGCTTTAGCATATCTGGTGAGAAGGATTGCCCTAGTGGGGAATAAGGAAGACCTGGCCTCCTCCAACCCAGTATAATAAAATTCTCTTGAGACCAATTTGTCAAGGGACGTAGCTATTATTGAGAATTCATTCTCATGCTTGATATGTACGATTGCAAGGCCTAATCCCTACATGTGGGACTATAGTATGTAGGATATATGCCTCAATCCTTCTTGTGGGACTACGGGTGGTAGTTGCAAATGTAAGTTTCACTAGACACTTTTAGATAGAGGCCTACCTAGTTTACCTCTGAAAGTATCATAATCTTTGTGCGAGGATCGATCCAATTGGATTACCAAGATCACTTGAAGATTTTACTCACCATTTGTATTCCCAAGGGCATTCTAAAACATGAATGTCATATGAGGGAGCCTATGTGATTCAAGCATTGAGCCTCTTTTCAAAACCTGCAACGTGCATAGTCCAGGAAAAAGCCAACATCACTTTGTGTAGGGAAAAGGAATATCAAGCATGGGAAAAGATTTTGATATTAATTTGTTCCTTAGGTAGCTTTTGTTTTAAGTGTCTTTTATTGTGTTGAGACCAGTGGAAATATTGGGCCTAAAAAGAGCTATCAGAACATACACATTACGTTATAACCTCCCCATCATTTCAGACTTCACAAGTGTTTGTATACACAAGGTTGCATTGTACCTTGTTGGATTTTTTGAAGACAATTTCTTGGTCACAACATGTATGACTTTGATTTGTGCTTGAATTGTTCTTCCCATGGATAATTTAACTGCAATATCATTCAACATTATTAGGCAAACCAAGTCGAATCAGTTTCTCAAGATTTCAGATCTAAAACTTCAACTTTCTGTCCAAATTCCTACACAAATGACCATGCCTCTAGACATGTGGCTCACCACATAGGTGGATCCTCTTGTATACAATAGTCTCCACCTAAAATAAGTGAATTTTGAGGTTTTGCAAAGATTTTCCAGCTCCACTCTCCTCTAGGTTCTCAAAGTGTTTTTCCTCAATCAATCAGTTGTTTGTTCAACCACCATTTTATTTCATCCTTATAGTCTCTCATCCTTTCACTTCATTTTCCTAATCTTGGTAACTTGGAGAACCATCATCTACATTGAACTTTATCAACCAATATCTTTCGTACCTTCATCATATTTCCATCACAAATATAAGGTAGAAAGATTTATCAAAGTGTTAGAAGGATCCCTATCATTAGAAAAGAAATTAATCTGGTCACTTCAGAATATCATTCTATCTTTAGTGGTCAATCCAATCCTATCATTCTCAAGATCATAAGTCTATCTTTGAGTAGGAAAAGATCATCAACATTAATCCTAATTATTTTCACTTCTTTGGATGCTATTTCACTAAGTTTTGTCTTAAACCTTCATCATTGATCCTTATCAATTCAATCTTGAGACTTTGCCTCCTAATCATATCAATCAAATCATCCATCTAACCAATCAATCAATCACATATCCAATCAATCAATTAATCATTTTATCAATCAATTATCCTAATTGATCATATGTCCAATTCGCTCTTATTTTCTTCATCAAATCAAACCAATCGATCCAAATCTTGATCATAATAAAATTGAATCCAATCATCATCAAATCAAAGAAACCTTTGAGGCACTGCCCTCACATAAAAAATATAAAAACATTGCTCCTAGTCCAAGATCATTTCCTCGTCACTTTCTTCTTTCCAAACATATCTCATTTTTCTTCCAAATGCATCCATCACCTTCAACCCTCATCTTCATACACCTCATATTCTAATCCAATTTTAAATCCTCCCTTTCAATCATCATGAATATGGATTGGTTTCATGAAATGGTTGAGGAATTTCTAATGGAAAACCCCAATCCTCCAACCATACCTCAAATTCAACCAACCTATCAAACACTCCCATGAACCTCATATCTTCCTCAAAACTATTCATCACCTAACTAACCATATTTTCCTCCTTAACACCCCATATCTAATCCTTCTTCTTCTCTAATTTCTTATCCTTCTTCCACCTTTGACAAGGGAAATCCATCTCACTATCCTCCTTCTACATATGATCACCTTTCCAAAGAGATCCAAGAAATTCAAAACATTGTCCTTAGCATAAAAAATGAAAAACATTGTCCTCCATATAATCCTATACCTCCATACAATCCTAATCCTCCTAAGTATATGTCATATCCTATGAACTTATTTGATTGGGTTGACCAAATAGCATAAAAGTATACATCTCCAACTTCAAACAAAGTTGTCCAATCCCCACTTCCATCTCCATTTCATGAAGACATGCCCCTATCTCCTAAGCCTCCTAAATCCTTAGTTCCCACAAACTTCTTTAGTGATTGGATCCATGAAATAGCATAGAAGCATCGATCCTCAAATCCAAGTAAAGTCACCCAATACCATGAAGTAATGAATCCATGTCCCAAGAAAAGTTATCCATCTCCCTTGAACTAAAACATATCCCCATCTCCCAAACCCCATGCTTCTTCCATCCCTCCATCTACCCCAATAAGGTATCTTCCACCTCTCCATTCTATCAAATATAAATCTTCCACTCCATCCACCACACCATCCCCACAAGACACAAAACATCAAGACCCTTTTCCAAAGAATGCAAACATGGATTCATCTCCTCCTCTATATCTAAGTATTCCTCCATCTTGTGAAACTCCTCCATCTCATGATCCCTTCCCATCTTTTGACACTTTTCTAGATGAAGATCCCAATGTTCCATATCAAGATCCCCTTTCCTTTCTTAATCCAACTTGTGACCCTATTCCTAATGAAGAGAAAGATATCCCTTACACCTTTCCATTTGAAGATTCCATCCTCCCATGCAAAGATCTCCCTATCCCACTACATGATCCCATTCCTAACCAAGATCAAGACATCCCTTTTACCCTTCCATTTGAAGATTCAAGCCTTCCATCTGAAGATCCTACCCCATCCATTGATCACATTGTATCCAATGATCCCTTTCATTTCCTATTCAATAATCCCTCTCCATGTCAAGATCAAGTAACTTCATCTCCTAAGTCCATCTCCTTTCATTATATCCTTCCATCCAATGATCCCATCGTCCCTTTCATTCCACTACACAATCCTCCTCAAAGTCAAGATCAAAGTACCCCTTTAAGTGCATGTCATGATCCCAATCTATCCCAAAATCCTATTATCCCTTCCAATCCCCCTCAAGATTATAATCCTCCATATGATCATAATCCTCCAAAAAACCCCATCACATCTATCCAATTCATCCATGACCCTCATACATATAAGTTTGGTTCCTCCACCTTCATCTCTCATGGATTCCTCTAAACACTTATTGTTCCTTCCACCTCCCCTCCTCATTCGCCTGGAATCGCATCTTGTTTTCAAAATAAAAGGTATCCTATTGGAAATAGAATTTGTGAAAAAAATGAATTATCAAGGGAAAGGTTTAGGTTTTCATGAATAGGTCATATTGGAGCCTATATAAATCAAGAAACATCTAGGTTCATATGACCTTGGATATAAAGAACATGCTCAAGATGTTGGTATACCTTCCATCCCTTCTAAGTTCAAAATCCATCCATCTAAACTCAAATGTTCCCCTCCCCCATACTCCAAATCTATTTTGGGCCCTTTTTTCCAAACACCATCCCTTTCTCATCCTCATCCATTTTGGGTCCTTATGTCCCAAAATCAAACCCTTCATCCCTTTTATCCATTTTGTGTCCCTACATACCTCATATCCCCATGAAAGATCAACAAAGGCACACATCCTTGAATTCCATCCAACATTTACCCTCTGTTATCCCATCCATAAACCCTCTACATCATCTATCCTCATTCACCCCTACCCTGGCTAATGGAAGCAAATTGGATGTCAGCACTAAAGTGCATAAAGTTCAAAATCCACAAAAATCAAAGGATCGACATGTCTCATCTAAAATAGATGATCAAGAAAAGAAAAATGTGATCCAAAAGAAAGAAAAATTAAAAATGCCACAAAGGCCCAAAAAAAAATTCATGTGGATTCCTAAGCTACTTATTAAAGCAATGCATATCAAAGAAAAATCAAACTTGGCATCCAAACTTGCTAACCCAAAAGCTTCATCCACTCATAAGTCCTCAAATTCTCCATTTTACAAATCTATTTTGGGCCCTTGCATCCAAAAATCCATATTTTCTCCTTTATCTCCTTCACAATCTCCTCCTCCACTACTCTACCACCCTTCAAGGTGTGTGTCAATGACAATCTTTCCAACTCCTTCCTCCATTTATTCACCAGTCTGCCAACCTTCCATCCATTATCCACCAATCCTTCCTCCCCTCTCATTAATCCAATCCTATGCATAAATCCATATTCCACCTTTCATATCCCCCATCCATTTCATATCCCTTCCCCCCAATCCTACCAACATCTATGAGCATAAAAAAAATTTTAAAAAGAAGAAAAAGTTCCTAAAAAAATCTACAAAAAATTTAAAAATCAGCAAATTAAAACATTATAAAATGTCCTAAAAAATCATCATCTTGGTGAAAACCTGGCAAACAGGCACCTTGATGATATAAAAATAAGGACATTTCTATAGATACCATTCATGGAAATAGATGCTTGATTCCTTCCACCATCTTCCTCATCACGTATCCATTGTCTTCCAAATCCACTCATATATCCATTCGCTTATCCTCATCCCCTTGAACAATACACTTGGGGGAAAAGTCCATCCATACTATCTGTAGATGTCCAAAAATATTAATATTAATATTAATATTATTTTCCCTCTTATTCCTCTAACTATTTAATTCAATTAATTAAATAGTTTCGTTTATCAATAGTTTAAATACTATTCCAATGTGTTTTATTTAAATGCATTTTGTCTCATAAAATTCCCTTTTTAATAAATTTATATTTATTAAATCCTCCATTTTCCTAATTCTTCTAAACCATAATTTATTCAAATTTGATTTTAATAATACCCTAAAACCCTAGCTAGAAACCTATTAATCCTACCCTAAAGCCTACCCTATTCCTACCCTACTCCCATCACCTCATTTCCTAAGTATGCTTCCACACCTAATTGTCCTCTAAATTATGT
>MU226547.1:8540957-8551163 GCA_018584345.1 Thuja plicata | reverse complement strand
ACAAAGCATATAGCTATCAAGTATCACTACTTGAGGGAGCTAGTTCAGAGTAAAGAAGTGAGACTAGATTATGTGAACACTAAAGAACAATTAGCAGACATATTCACAAAAGCACTACCCAAGGATGATCATGAGTATCTACGAGGTAAATTGGGGGTGATTCCCCTAACTGAGGCTAATTAAGTTTTGTATGGTACTGTTGCATCAAATATTTTATTTAGAATATTTGACACATTGATGCACAGTAAGTCACACTTTAGGATGCTGGCTAAAGTTGTGAAGATGAACAAGGAAAAAAAAGAAAAATCAGTCATAATGAAGATGACAGGATCAGCACGATACTAAAGATCTACATGATAAATATATTGACATCTTTGGCATTGTTGTCAAAGAGGGAGAGATTACCTATAAAGAGGAAGAAGTGAAGGGAGAGATTACCTATAAAGAGGAAGAGATTGCCAAGAAAGAGAAATTATAAAGAGGGAAATATTACATAGAGGCAGAAGTTACTATTGAAAAAATTAAAGTGATTATCTACTCAGAGGGAGTCTACAGATGATTAGACACAAATAATTACAGTGTGATTATAGACACAGAGGGAGAAATTTTTTACAGATAAGAATCAGAATGAAGCTAAAGACATTAATAAAAATTCATTCATATCAAGGAACACGGGTGAATTTTTGGATTGGTTGGTAACTATGCTTGATAAATCATTGTTTTAATATTTTGTGTTGCCATCAATGCCAAAGAGGGAGATTGTTGGAAAGTGACAATGCAAGCAATTGTTATTTTGTCTTTGATGTCAAACCTTAATTGGTGAGACTATTATTATCTATTTGAGTACCATATCTATTGTTGATGAAGAAGATTTAACAAGAAGACCAAGTGAATGGTTGAGTTAAGGCAATTCAAAGGGTACTTGATCAGTTGGCACTCTGGCAAAGTAATTAGTTGTTTATCTTTCAAAGACGGTTTTTTGGTTGTTCTATGCCGAGAAAGTTTGGCTTGTGCTAAGAAAAGTTGCTTGTGCCGAGTAAAGTTTCTTATGATGAGTAAAGTTGCTCGATGCTGAGCACCATTGAAATCTGTGAGTGGAAATAGTGATATTGGACGACTTACAGTAATTAGATTAATGATGAGATTTGAGATCTCTGGCTGACTTAGTTGATTTTATTGGGATATGTAATGTTAATTAAAGATTGATCTAGGTTATTTAATGTATGGGTAACCGTAATTAATGCATGGTTTCAAGATTTAATTAGAGACTACTTTGGAGAAGTAAATGTAATGCTAAGATGGAATGATCCATTGGATCTGACCTAACCTAAGATCTACGATCTTGTTTAAGCGACAAAAGATTTATCTGAACTAGATAGAGAGGTATATGATAACCTTAGGGGTTATTCATTATGTGTGGATGGATGTATGTGTATGCAAAAGGTTTGCATAGTTGATTTACTATTTGGCATGATCTAGCAAAGAAGGAAAAAGGTAGAGGTAGAGTGTTGCATATGTGATTGCTTGACAGATTTCCAAGAAGATCAGAAGGTTGAAATGACAATGCAGGCAATCCAGTAAGTTAACATCAGAGTTGTAATTGGATCTGAATTGCAAAGTAAGTTGTATGTACCAGATCACAATTGTTGATTACTTTCTTACCATTGTATCATTTAAATCCTTTAACAAGGTTGACTTAATAGTCATTTGTATAAATCCTCTAACAAGGTGACATTCAGATTGGAATGTTCTATGTCCTCTAACAAGGCCACTCTTGACAGGGTGATTAAATCCTTTAACCAGGTCACACCTAGAAGTGTGTTATTGTAACCTTTCATAGTGTTGGCTCCTCACAGGGCATCACTTCAGAAGAGTGAAAACTTGGTAGCATGTTACTGGTGGGTTTTCCCATATTGGGTTTCCACATTAAACACTTGTGTCAACTTGTGTGAATGCTTATAGTTTGCTTTATTGTTATGTTACTACAAGCTAATTTCAATTGACAGTAAACTGCATGATTAAAGTTGTTGATTTATGCTACTGTTGCTGAGTAGATATGAAGTATAGAAAGTTTTTATTTGCTACATCTAGACCTGAGGATAACTAATTCACCCCTCCCCTCTCAGTTATTCTAAATTTATTCTAACAAATAATTCAAAGAACATTAGATTTTAGTTTTGTTAATACTCTCAAAATAGCTAAAATTGATCTGGCAAAAGACTAAGAAGAAGAAAAATAACTTTGTTTGCGTTTTCAAGTAAATCAATGTCTGCATAAATGCGGGTTCATGAACCGGTGTCTGGGATTCACAAACTGGCATCTGTGACCTACATCAGCGTCTGTGATCTGTAAACCAGCATCTCCAACTAGTATAGCCTTTTTTTGGTTTTCCTATGTTTTTTGGAGAATTTCTCGCTCTTTGATATTTTTAGGCAAAAAACAAGAATCAGCGTCTGCGTCTTGAACCGGCATCTGTGCTCTGTTTAAGTCAAATTTATTTTGAGCTAACAATCATGAAGTATTTCTTGTGATTTTAACGCTTGCCAAAGGATAAACTAGAAACTACTAACTGATTGTGTTGCAGCACCGCTTGTCAAAGACGCAAAATCAAAACTACTCACATTTGTCTTACAGGTTGCCTCAAATCTACATCGACCAAATGACCGTGCTTGCATTAATGTTTTTTTTAGGCACCTAGATTAATTAGTTAGATTTCTTTGGTTGATCCTAAGTAAGTGTTAGGGGATTATGCTCTCTTCCCTTTTGGGAAGATCAAAAACCTAGACACGCTTACTTAGTGTTAAGAAATCAAATATTTTTGGAAAGAATAAAGTGTCTTGTGTGTTTGTGGAGAAAATGATATTGGATAGGAGATTATGCTCTTTCCCCTTGTGGAAAAACCAGAAATCCAGACTCCTTTTTGTTGCCAATCTAGGTTACTATTAATCCTTTAGATGGGCTTGCCGGTTGAGGGAAAAACCTCTCGGGAATGACCCACGTGAGAATGAGGTGTAAGCCACACCACTATAACTCACGTTAATCAAATTTAATCTTTAGGGTTAAATCATCAGGAGTTGGTTGGCATCTGAGCTTATACTCAACTCTCATCTAACTTAAGTGCGGCCTCGCGGTCTTAATCACATTTACGTGACCACTTTTGTCAAGACGCTCTATGGGGCTATACGCTTGAATTATGCTTGCACAGACATAGAGCATACTATCGAATGGAGATCCATACTAAACACTCTAGGATTAGAAGCTACTTGAAACACCCCTAAAAGGTGATAATGCTTGTGTAAGGAAGATAGTAACTTCCCCAAGATCACCCGTACATTCATGCCACCCTAATCATTTGGAACCAAATAATACGACGTCATGACTAGAGCCATTGTGTGCTTGGTGATGGCCATATTCTAATTAGATCTTGTGTGTGTGCCTAAGCTTATGAGCAAGTATTTTCATTCTATGCCAAATTCCTTAGGTAGATTTTGTGCTTGAAGTGTTTGAAAAAAATTGACAAATCCAAAACACAAACAAAATATCCAACTTTCAAATTTGTCACGTGCTTGTATCCTTCAAGGTTGCTTTGTCCCTTGTCAGATTGTTTTCAGACACATGCTTGTTATTTTTTGGTTTTGATTATGTTGAAATTGGTTCTTTCCATAGAACAATCCTTTTGAAAATTAGAACACGATCAAGCTTTTTGCCAAATTATCAAAACAAAAATTTTGGTCTTTTATAAGATATGTCCTAAAAATCTCAAACTATTCATCCAAGATCAAGATCTAATTATAGGACATGACCAATTCCAAGAAACACAAGAAGGTGAAAACCCCATTACCACTCGTGTAAAGAGAACAGAAAAACATGACCCGAGAGACTACCAAGTACCAACACATTGTTGATTCTGTCAAGAAAGAAATCCATATATGAGAACTACTTGAAAAAGTGATTTACAACAACAAGGTTGCTCGCTTCATGGGAAAATATCGTCTAAACTCCACTTTTGTTGCAATTGAACAATATGACTAGTCAGTTTACCACAACAAACACAAGTTCTTCCTCTTCTTAAGCTTACTTAGCTTGCATTTTAGGACCTCCCTTAGGTTGCCATCTTTAGGAACACATCACACACTCATCCTAGCATGATCTTGCATTAACCAAATCAATCCTAATCAACCTAGCATCATCTTAGTCATCATTCAAAGTGTCCTTGGTCACATCCCTCACTTAGTTATTGCATGCCCTTTTGAGTTGCTAAAACCTACATCTTAAATCAAACCCCATCCTTGAAGGTCCTTAAACTAAGCATGGTTTTAGGATAATCCCTTTTGTATTTTTGCAACCTCATCACCTTGATCAAAAGGTTGGTTTACATTAACAAATAATCTCATCCACCGAAGACCACAAGTCTGCCTTAGGTAGACAATCATATCCACTTGATCCTACATTAGGGAAAGCAACCCTTGATCCTTGCTTACATCAAGTCATCCTTAATCCATAGAAGTGTATCCATCATCTTAAAGCACATCCTAATCCTAGTGTCATCATCATTAGGTTCCTAGGTAAATCCTTGCATACACCTTGCATCTCATATTCCCATTAGGATAATGATTTCATGCCACCTATCACACGAGCCACTAAGAAGAGGAAGAACATGGATCCTAATCTTGCCGCTAGCTCATCTAATCCTATGACTGACAATACCAATACCATGGTCACTTATGCACCTCAGCCCAATGATCATGTCGAACATATCTAGGTAGACACTAATGAAAATCCCACTCTAAGTGTCATGAAAACATTTATCAATCATCCCGCGCTTGTCTACATGGTAAACACCATGAGTGGATGTAACAACAACCAGGTACTCTTGGACATCCAACAACAAGGACTTCAACTTCCACCTTGGATTATACCCACACTTGTCACATGACCTATGGAACCTCTAGGGGAACATCCTTATCCCACCAAAAATGAAGTTTTTGATCCACTTCAATGAGCCTTACAAGTGGGAACTCTTCTTGCGCAAGTAGTTCATCCCTCCATTCCACCTTCCATCATACACAAAAAACCTACACCTACATCAGGAGCCCCATCGCTTGATGCCCCATCAGCACCACAAACAATGCCCCACATCACTATGCAAGCCACCATTGCTCCTCTTTCACAAGCAATCCCAACATTCATTGCAAACTTTCCACCACCACCACTAGTTAGCACACAGCAAACCGCTATTCCACCCATTCCACCTCAACCCATTCAAGGTGCTACAACCAGCTCACAACACCAAAGCACCCAATTCTCCATGCCTATTCCACCTTTCTTCACCACAGGCATGCCACCCACCAATGCCTATAACCAACCCTTATTTCCGCAAAGGTCCACCTTTCCCGCTCCACCAGCAACACAACCACAATGAATACCAATGGTTCCACCTCAAACATTGTTCAACCCAAATCCTCCCATACTGCAACCATCTAAGAATCCATTCTCCATACCCCAAACTCCCATCTAGCCTATCCAACAGTAGCAACACCAACCTATCCAACAACAGCAACACCAACCTATCCAACAACAGCAGCAAAAACCTATCCAACAATAACCTATCCAACAACAACAACAACCTATCCAACAACAACAATAGAAACCTATCCAACAACAACCTATCAAACAATATAAAATCACTAACCCATTCACATCCCAAGCACAACAACACTCAATCAATCCCTTCGTAGCTGCACAACCCACTATCCAAACTACACAACAGCCACAACCACAAACACAGGGGGCAAATCCCTTCATGGCACAACCAATGCAACAGTTTTCTATTCCTTTTATCCAACCCGTGCAACAACAACAAACTCATCCTGCCAATTACATAGCCATGCCATCTTCTATTGCATCACAAACAATTCCCCCTCCACAACAACTTCTCACTGGGGGCATTCTGGAACAAAACACCTATACGGATGTGCAACAAACTCATCCCGCCTATCCAATGCCGCAACAAATACAAGCATATTTCTAATAGTTGCAGCAATCCTATCAGGCATTGACACCTCCTCCATTGTAGTATTCCACTCAACCCCAACCTCCACCATAGCAACCCGTATATGTTGAACAACAACCACCCTACCAAACCCCACAATACCCCCCACAGAATCCTCCATATTTGCCATTCGATCTATATTAGGCACACGGGAATCCTACAATCACGATCAATAATCCTCCCCCGCAAATCAATCCTGAATGGGAGGAAATGAAAAATTCTCTTAAGGAGCTAAAAGCTAGGATAGAGGCTAAGACATTCAAGTTCAAGGAAGTGTGTCCATATCCGTTTGACTGATCCATCACTGCTATACACTTCCCCAAACACTTTGAGACCCCAAAAATTGATAAATATCAGGGGAAGGGTGATCCTATGAGTCACGTGAAAGAATTCTACATGGCATGCCAAGAAGTGGCCTATAGTGATAAATTCCTCATGAGACTATTCCCCAAAAGCTTGAGAGGCACTGCTCTTGAATGGCTCTACAAAATCCCATATGGCACAGTCTCTAATTTCGCAGAATTATCTGAAAAGTTTGTGGCCCAATACGCACATAATGTTGAAAATGAACTTTCACTCCTTGACCTATGCAATTCCAAACAGAAGGGAGGAGAAATCCTGGTCGATTACCTTCAGCACTGGCAAGGGCTTACTAAAAGGTTGTCTTACCAACCCCCGGAACAACATCTTATCAAAATCTTCATTAACAACCTTCATCCTAAGCTTGCCTATCACATGCACATGAACTGTATGCAAACTTATCACGATATCAGGTTCAAGGGTATGGACCTTGAATGAGGCCTCATAGAAGAAGGTACAATTAAGCACTACAAAGAGTCCCAGCCTGACAAACATAATAATGACTGATCACAGTACTAGAATAAGAACAAGAACGCGGTAATAGATGGAGCCATTGACACCAAACACATTCAGGTTGTGGTAGCTAGTCCTAATGCACCTACCCAGACTTATCAGCAAACACCACCAATGTATCCACAACCTCCTCCCATGTATCAGCAACCCACTCTCATGTATCCTCCACAAATGTATCAGCAAAACATGCACCCTCAAGGCGCGCCTATCTATCCCACTCCAGGGACATTATATCAACACAACTATCAAGGTCCTATGAATCATACAAATGCTATCTCAGTCCCGCATAGACAACAAAGACCTCACACTACAAATGCACCATAATGCACATTTACCCCTCTGGGTGAACCTATAGACATCATCTTCCACAAGCTGGTCCAAGCTAACCAAGTCATATACCCTAAAACATAGCCATTTGATGACTCAACTCCTAAGCCTGCTTGGTATAAAGATAACGAGTACTATGAATACCATCGTGTTAAGGGACATACCACTCTCAAATGCATGAAACTAAAACACTATATCCAAGATCTCATTGACCGCAAGGAGATCGAAGTGGATTCTCCTACCCAATCATCACGAAATGTAGGCCTTAATATTTATTAGAATGCATTCCCTAAACACACTTCTGGTACAGGTCCAGGAAATCCTACTCAGTCCTCTGATCAAGGAAAGGGTAAACAAGCAGAAAGAGTCGATAGAAAAGATTATACCAATGCTTATATCAACTACGATAATCTCATCGGTTGCATATCCCAAGTCAAGTCCTCTATCAATGTCATCCATGTTAGGGGTGCCGATAACCAATGTGCAATCACCACTCGTAGAGGTAGGATAATAGTTTCAAGTGCTGGTCCTGCCCCATCTTCTAGGACCCAATACAACATTTTGGAACACCTAGAGAATACTCCAGACCAAATTTCCATTCTGGACCTTCTCCGCACATCACCTACCTTTCAAGAGATCCTCAATAAAGCCTTGCAAGAATCCCATGCTCCCAGCGACATCAACCTCACTGAGTTCCAAAACCTTGTCAAACACCTGTCCACATCCTATGGGGTCTCGTTTAGACCAACAGACATACCCTCCAACGAAATCGATCATAATCTTCCACTCTATATCGCTATCATGGTTAAAGATTTTGCCATAAAATGGGTCATGATAGATAATGGATCGGCCCTAAATCTGTGAACTCTAAAATTCATAAAATAGTTGGGCTGCACTGAGGCTGATATCACAAATGATGTCATCACAATAAAATCCTATGACAATCTGGAGCGTACTTCTGAGGGCACCATAATTTTACCCATTCAAGTGGGTCCAGTTATCTAGGAGACATTATGTCATGTTGTTCATCTTGACCTTCCCTACAACATCCTCCTCGAACGCCCATGGATTCATTCTATGCAAGTTGTCCCATCCACCTACCATTAGTGCATAAAATTCCCATATAAAGGCACTGAGATCACCATCTGCATGGATCCCACGCCCTTCACATACTACAATGCATTGGAGTCATCCTTTCCACATTCCACTCATTGTCCCAGGATTGATATTGGCACCTCTGTCACCAATTCATCTTGAACCCATTCAGATCCAGAAACAATCCTCTCCTCCACCTTGTCCACGGTCAAGATCAACAACAAAGGATGTGGTGAGTACACTTTATCTGATGCCTTCACAGTTGGAGCACTGCCAGTTGATCCTCATACTCAAGGCCACTGGCCTAGTCTAAGCAAAACAAAATCAGAGACAACCAAGGTACTGCAATTTGGTTCCACCACTTTTTTATCACAAGGTATTTTAACTGGATAGGAAATGGCACCAAACATCAACCAATGGTTATATAAATATTCACCACCCAAGGACACAAATTGCCTCAATTAATTCAAAGATAAGTACCCCACAACGCACAAACTGGTGATAGAAAAATGGAATTATCAAGGAGGTGGCCGTGGTTATGAAGAGCAAGGGATGAAAGATCCCATTGTACCTACCTGACTAGAAAAACACCTAGGCCTTGGTATGGGCTCTAACATGACTAGGGGAACCAACGAGTTCATTAATTATTCCTCTTGTCAACCCCTGGGCGAAATCGCTGACATCTAAGATATCTCGGAAGAAAAATTTGTGAGAGCTTATGCCGATGTTTTTGATGATGAAACATTCTTGGGAAATGTTGTCCTACAACAAATTTCCATCCTCTTCATTGACCTGCCCCTCCGCCATCCTGAACTCATAGTCTGGGACCAACCAAGTGTCGTACACGTTGACGAGTTCCAAAGTGAGGATGCGCTCCTAAGCTTTATGGGAGCAATCAAGCAAAGCAGTGGCTGGGGAAAAAACTCAGCATATGTTTACAAACTGGACCCAAAGGCATACTTTGGGGAAGAGGAGAACTTTAGCTACAAAAATGACACAAAAAATAAAAATAAAAAAGAGAAAAATTGATCTTCTAGTGAAAACCCCTCTGGGGCGCTATCTTATCATAAAAAAGAAAAAATAAAGGGTGTATCCGCTAGTGAAAATCTTTGTGAGGTGCTAGAGGATGAAGATTCTCCTCTTCCTCTTATCCGAGATTACAGGCCTGAATAGTCATCGATTCTCATTGAAGAAGCAAAACCTATTAACCTGGGTACCAAGGAAAATCCCGCCATCACATACATAGAAGTTGTGTGCATAAATGTTGACACACTTTTATGAATCATTCCATCCAAGGTTGCTTAAGAATGAGGCCTCAAATATCGATCCATAGCTCTCTAGTCATGGAGTGTAAAGGTGTGAAATGGAGGCCCTCACATTGACCTAGTTAGTGCCTATGCAAGTACACCATGAAATGAGAGATTCAAATGCATGAAAATGAGATATACTCTATATGATTGCAATGCATGAAAGAAAATTAATCTAAATGATAATAATGCATGATTAAATCTATGAAAGGAAATACAAATGCAAGATTAATCTATGAAAATAAACATGAATCTAATCTACATGAGTAGCCATGGATGCAAGAAGAATGAGACAAGAAGAGAGAAGTTGCAATATCCAAGCTTGAGTGCTCAAATCCTCATCCAAAATTTCTCTCCAAACCTGCAACATAACAATACTTTGAAAAAGATGATATCAAATGAGGAGGAGAGGTCTCCTTTTAAAAGAAAGTGAATGATTGAGATTAAGAGGCAAAAATCAAAGGCTATGATTAAGAGGCAAAAACCCACCACTTAGGAGGATGTGATGAAAAAGGGATTTTTATTTAATTTTTATTTAATTTATTTCCTTTT
>MU226547.1:8494694-8526218 GCA_018584345.1 Thuja plicata | reverse complement strand
GAAAGTGATCTTATCACTTTATTAAAGGAATCCATCAACAAGTTTGCATGGTCTTACTCCCACATGCCAGGGTTAGATCCCAACTTGGTGGTTCACCATCTAGCAGTGGACCCAAACATCAAACCTAGCAAGAAAAAGCTCAGAAAGATGCATCCTAAAGTGGCAGTACTTGTCAAAGTGGAGCTGGAAAAGTTACTCCACGCCAAGATCATCCGCCCCATTGACTACTCTAACTAGATTTCTAATATGGTGCCCGCGCTAAGCCGGATAAATCAATCAGGATATGTACAGATTTCAGAGATCTCAATAAGGCCTGTCCCAAGGATGACTTCCCCTTGACAAACATAGACATGATTGTAGATCTCACAGCAGGACATGAGATGTTGTCACTCATGGATGACTTTTTCGGATATAATCAGATCCACATTGTAGAAGAAGATCAACAAAAGACAACATTCACAACCCCTTGGAGCACCTTTTGCTATAACATGATGCCTTTTGGCTTAAATAATGCTGGGGCAACCTATCAAAGAGAAATGACTGTCATTTTTCATGACATGATCCACAAGATCCTTGAAGACTATGTGGACTATATCTTGGCAAAATTAGTGAAAAGGGAAGATCACCTGGATGATCTGGAATGTGTCTTTGACAGAATTGGACACTACTTCTTAATGCTCAACCCTAAGAAATGTGTCTTTGGAGTCACATCAGGGAAACTCCTAGGGTTTATTGTATCCAGACAAGGCATTGAAATCAATCCAAAGAAAGTGCAAGCTATCATAGAGATGCCTCCACCAAAAACACTCCGATAGTTATGTAGTCTCCAAGGAAAGCTACAATCTGTGCATCGTTTCATTTCTCAACTAGCAAACAAGTGCCTACCGTTCACTCATCTCCTGCGCAAAGACAACACATTCAAGTGAGATCCTCAATGTCAGAAGAGTTTTGATAAAATCAAAGAATACTTGGCTAATCCACCTATCTTGGTACCACCTATACCTGGTTGCCCACTCATTCTATACATTTTTTCTACTACTATAGCACTCGGGGCAATCCTTGCTCAATTGAATGATGAAGGCAAATAAAGAGTCATTTATTATATCAGTCAAACCTTAGTGGGTTATGAGCTCAATTATTCTCCTATGGAGAAAGAATGTCTGGCGGTGGTCTTCACCACTCAAAAACTTTTCCACTACATGCTTAGTCACACAACCAAGCTAATCTCAAAGGTGGATCCTCTCAAATACCTACTTTCTAGGACTACACTTACAGGTCGCATGGCACAATGGGTTATGTTGCTAAGTGAATTTGATATTCAGTATGTTGACAGAAAAGCCATTAAAGGGCAAGTCATTGCTGATCAACTAGCCAAAGCACCATTAGTAGATGCATATCCTTTGGTCATAGAATTTCCAGATGAGCACTTCTACATGGTAGAAGAACAACCAACATGGCAACTCTACTTTGATGGATCCTACATAGCTCATGGCGCAGGGGCAGGAATACTTTTTGTCACACCTCAAGGTGATTACATCTCCATGTCATTCAAATTGGGATTTCCCTACACAAACAACATTGCAGAATATGAAGCACTAATTGCAGGACTCCGCATGGCTATAGAATGGAACATCACAGATATCAGGATCTTTGGTGACTCTCAACTCATCATCAAACAAGTTTTGGATGAGTACCAAACAAAAGATGACAAATTGACACCATATAAGTAGATTGTTGACAAGTTGAAAGAACACTTCCTCCACTTGCATATAACACAAATACCACATTTACAAAACAAAGCTGCTAATTCAATGGCCACAATTGGCTCCCTTCTCGAGATTCCTTACGAGTCTACACAATACAAATTCTTAGTTGAGCAACTACATGCTCCTGCTTATGAGAATGATGAATTGAATTAAGTATGTGTCTTGGTTGGTCCCCATTCCTCATGGTACCATGATATCCAAGCTTACCTACAAAATGGCATCATATCTCCTCATCTCACTACAAACCAATGCCAAAACTTTATCCAAAGAGCATCTCGTTATACCCTCATAGCCAACACCCTATATCATCAAGGCTATCACAACATACTCTCCAGATGTTTAGATGGAAATGAAGCCACCCAGGCTTTACAAGAGGTACATGCTAGAATCTACAGTTCCCACATGAGTGGCATGGTCCTATCCAAGCAACTTCTACGTACAGGGTACTATTGGCCTACAATGGAACATGATGCTTGTGAGTTTGTCAAAAAGTGCCTACCTTGTCAACAACATGCTAATCTGATCCATGCTCCTACTCAGGACCTCAGACCTATTGTGCCTCCTTGGCCTTTCTCTTATTGGGGCTTTGACCTCATTGGTAAGATTACTCCCCTCTCCTCTGAAGGCCACAAGTACATAATCATAGCTATGGAGTACTTTACAAAGTGGGTTGAAGCAATTACGCTCACACTCACTACTAGTGTCCAAATATCCAAATGCATCCTCTACCACATTATCTGCCACTTCGGCATACCCTCCACCATCTTCATAGATCACAAAACTCCATTTGAAAATCAACATGTTAGTGATCTCTGTGCTCACCTCCATATCCATCACCATTTCTCCAGTCCATATTTTCCACAAGGTAACGGCCAAGCTGAGGCAACTAATAAAACCATCCTTAAAATCCTTAAGAAAGTTGTCAATGATACTGGTCATGACTGGCATCTCCAAATCATTCCTGCCCTCTGGGCATATCGCACTTCCTACCATTCTCCTACTGGCACTACTCCCTACTCCCTCATCTACGGTGCTAAAGTAGTCTTACCAATTGAGGTTGAACTAACCTCCCTCCCAGTATCACTAAGAGGCCTGATTGATGAAAAAGATTATTGGGTAGCATGACTCACACAGCTAGATCTCCTAGATGAAAAGCGCCAACAATATTATGATCACTTGATTGTTTACCAGAATAGACTCAAGTGAAACTATAACAAGAAGGTCCACCCACACTAGTTCCAGGTAGGGGACCTTGTGCTGAAAGAAAATCAGAAAGTGGGTACTGATCAGGAAAAGAAAGGAAAATTTGAAGTCACCTAGCAAGGCCCATATGTTGTCACTGCATGCTTTGGTTTTGGCATATATCAACTCTCCACTCTTGAAGGAGAGTCATTGAATGATCCTATCAACATCATTCATCTCAGGTGCTTCTATGCCTGACAACTGGTTGTTCATTCCATTTTTCTGAGAAAATCCATAAAAAGTATAAAAAGTCTTGAAGAAAGCACAAAAAAAATGAAAAATAGTCCTGAAAAAATCTCTAAAAAGCAGAAAAAAAATTCAAAAAATCAAAAAATTCAAAAAGATCCAAAGAAATCAAAAAGAAAAATAAAGAGAAAAACTTTCGTCCAATGGTGAAAACTTGGCAATCAGGCACCTTGGACAAGTATGGGTGATGAAAACCTAGAAATAGGAGTCACACATAGTGGACCATTCCATTATCTATCAAAATCTTGTTTCCTTCCATCACCAACACCATCTCCACATTTCCTATATTCCCTGGGTGTTTGCATGTCATACGTACTAGTACACAATGATCTCCTCATATCCTAAACTTTTGTACACATAATCTTGTATATTGTTGTCCATAGGTTGTACTATTCTGAGAGCCCTGAGCGTCAGTCCTGTATATTGCTTGTGTCTTGAGTTACTCCTTATCATACATTGGTTCTATAGTTTGCTGGTAGTATGCACTTGTTCAATCCACTTGGTCAGTCTTGTCTTTCTAGAAATGAGTCTTGAGGATGTATCCTTCCTCTCATCAACTTAAATCTAGATTATCATCATCTTTGGGTTCTCATAGGATGTATCTCTCCTCCTAAACTAATCAATCAGCACATACACCTATCACGCGCATCAAGGAAAGTATCATGATCTAATCAAATATCGGTAGAAACTTTTTGTATGTAATCATTGTAACTAATCACTTATAATTAATCCACTTGGTTTGATCCTTGTACATTCATGACACATCCCATCCTCCCGCCATCATGCTAACAACCTGAGTCGTCATCCTGCTAACATTCCCTGCCCGATCCTTCATAGTCCACCCGTCTGGTTTATCAGTTGATTGTGACACACACCAAAAATTAAAAAAAATAAACAAATAAAAGGATTTTTGAGACTCAAATGCCATAGCTTGTTCAACATCAAACAACTCATTGTTTGAGCTCTTCAGTCCCACTTTGCATTCCTTTGCTATGGATGCTTTTGGGGATTGAAAGCAAGGAAATTGATGCAGAGAACAATCGAAAGAAAATCCAAGAACAAGAGAATGATGATCTATCACTCATAAGTATCATTAGTTAGATTCATTTGAAGATCATTTAAGGTGTTTGGCATTCATCTTAGGTGCATTGTTAATTCATCTTCCATTATCAATTCCTTTTAGAGTCATGTTAGCTTGCATTGTTGAGTTCATTTTAGGTTCATTATATTATCTTGCATTGTTAGATTCATTTTTAAGATCATTTAAGGCATCTTGCATTATTGAGTTCATTTTAGGTTCATTATATTATCTTGCATTATTAAGATTCATTTTTTAAGATCATTTAAGGTATCTTGCATTATTGAGTTCATTTTAGGTTCATTATATTATCTTGCATTGTTAGATTCATTTTTAAGATCATTTAAGGCATTTTGCACTAATCATACATTTTAGGTCCATTTCATTTGCATTAATCATACATTTTAAGTTCATTATCTTGCATTAATCATACATTTTAGGTCCATTTCATTTGCATTAATCATACATTTTAAGTTCATTATCTTGCATTAATCATACATTTTAGGTCCATTTCATTTGCATTAATCATACATTTTCGGTCCATTTCATTTGCATTAATCATACATTTTAAGTTCATTATCTTGCATTCATCCATTTTTAATCATCTAACATCATTACAGGTTCATTATCTTGAATTCATCCATTTTTATCATCTAACATCATTACAACATTTTAGATACATTTTATCATCTTGCATTGTTAATACATTTTAGGTTCATCTTGCATTCATCCATTTTTATCATCTCACATATTTACAACATTTAGATTCATATACCATTTGCATAATTAATTTATTTAAATTCATTATTTATCCATGCATATTCATAAAACATCAACATGTATATTGCATACATCATAAAAGCACATCACATTCTGCATCCACACACATCAATACATCACATGCATATAAGCATCATCCATCCTGCATAGGTCATACATCATATATATACATAATCAAGTCATCCATATACATCACATCCTGCAAGCATCAAGTGTCAGTAATCATATAGTATGCATCAACACATCATAAATCATACATCATGAGCATCAATAAGAGTCCTCATCATATATATATCAATGTCTGTCAATAAAATACATCACATGCACCTTAATGTCAATATACATGTATAAATCTTAAAAATATAAAAATTTGTGTCATATAATCCTCTGACTAATCATGTTGGTGGCTATGATGGCTCACCTCCCTATCCTGGTGGTGGATGTGGTGGCATCCCCACTGATCCCTGTGAGGCAGAAGTCCACACTATGCTTTGAGAATGAGATTTCTCTAAGTAATCTCATCTCTGTCCCTCAGGAAAAAGCTAATGATAGAGTGCTCTATAGTGGGATGCCTCCCTCCCTACCCTATTTGCATCCCTGTGGGCTACGAACGCCTCTGCTACCACCTAACCTACCCCACCTGCCACTGCGGCCTGTTGAGTGATGTCTCGCTCCACCCTGTATGTCTCTGCCCATCGTAGTGCTGCATCCCTCTTTGAGGTCAATGCATCAATCTACTCTGTGGCCTGCTCCATCTATAAAGTCAATGTATCTAACTGGCCCGTGAGGGTATCTATCTCAGTACGTAGGTCCTAGGCATCCTGAGTAAGGTCCACCATCGCAAAATCACCTGAGTCCACCCTACCCTGAAGAGTGTCTAGTGAACCCTCTGCCCTATCTGCCCATACCATCTCAACCATCAGTAAACCCTGTATCCTGGTTATCTCTGCATGTAAGCTCCCATCAGACACCACTTTCATATCTAGTAAACCATGCAGTCTAGTACACTCCATCTACAAACTATCTCACTCTGCAAGGACAGTATCATGTGTCTCCTATACCACAAACCCTGTGGGTGGCCCATGTGCCTGATCCTGTGGTGGCACTAGTGGTGCCTATGCCTATACCTACACCTATGGTGGTACTAGTGGTGCCTATGCCTGATCCTATCCTGGTGCTAGTGGGGGTCCCTGTAGCACCTGAACCTGTACCTATGCCTCTATCCAAGGTCTAACCCATGTTCACGGCCTCCTCCTCTGACCAGATGTTGAGCTCTCTAGGGCATCCCCAATCTCAGTACCATCATCTACGTCTAGATCCCCTGTCAACTGCTCATGAACAACCACCTACACCGGATTGGTCAATCTGACGGGTGTATGTGCAGCCCACCATGCTGCGTACTCCAGGGTCATACCCGCATCTGTAATATCTGGCTATGCCACAAAATCTAGCTGTGGCATATCCCTCTAGGATTCCCTCACCGTGAGAGCATCTATATATCTCCCCCAAGTCCCTACCTCCCTAGTGACATGAGGATGTAAAGCATCCTCTGCCACCACTCCCTGATGCAACCCAAACTGCCTCATGATCCTCGATGGTCTATATCTCTCTATCTGGTGGATAGTCCTACCCAGAAGAAAGCAATTGGTCTAAACGTAAGAGAGGTATAAAAAGTCCTCAAATCCATCCTCCACCCCTGCTGCCCAATCCATCACCCCCCATGGCTCACATAACCTGTATGGGGTCCAGTAGAAAATATGAACCTCATCTAACAACCGTCTCCAGTATATTGTTTGACCAATGGAGGTGTATCTGAGAGGGAGCCTGTATCTACAAGCATAAGGCTCCCTAGGCTGGCATGACTCCTTGACCCTCAGTGGTCAAAACACTACAATATGCTCCCATGCCCACACTAACAGCAATGTAACCCCTATCCCCATATTGCGTGCCTCACGGTATGTAGCCATGTGCAAATTATGGTATAGTTGTCCGAGGACAACATACCCCCAGTAGTAGGAGGTCCCCTCCTCTAGCATCTGAGCTAATGCCCATGACCATCCCATCCCAAAGCCATGTCCTGCCCTGTCCACTAGCATGCGTCCCCTGATCAATCCTGCAATATAGAGGGCTATCCGCCTCAATCTCCTATCCACTGCTTCCTGCCATGGCATCCAGGTCTGATATGTTGGGATCCTCCTCATCAGTCACCTGAAAATGATCTCCATGTAGTGGTCATTGTCCTCCAACCTATATCTAGGGATCGCCCCTCAGATAGGTATCTATGGAATGTGCCACACATCCTCCAAGGTGATCATTGCCTCTCCAATAGGCAAGTGGAAAGTGGTGGTGTTGCTATGCCACCGCTCGATTAGGGCATTCATCATCCCATTATGCACCCATAGCCTAGGCCAATGGGGCACATAGTCTAAACCAACCATAGCCAATAGTCCCCAGTCATCCTTTGTTAGCTGAGCCTCCAACTCCATCGTCGGAGGCCAATGCTCCCGAGATCCCAATGGTGGGAACTGCTCCTACAATAATTTCATAATCCACCATGTCAGTCACCTACTCTTCTAGTCCTAATCTAACCCTTCCCCCAATGGGGCATCTTGTCCCTAGGTCTTATGCCGACCAATCCCTGGCCCCCACCGGGTCCCTTTATTTCCTTCCCTCTTGACGTTTGCCCTTTTAGGTGCAAATGCCAGTTCAGCTGAAAACATCAGTTTCATGCACCAGTGTCTCTGCCTATTTTCCCATAGACCAGGGTCTTCGAAGACACAGGTCTAGGTCTGGTGTCTTCGAAGACGTCGGTCCAACACCAGTAGCTCTGGAGATGTCGATCTAGGGATTGACATCTGCAAAGACGTTGATCTAGGGATCGGCGTCCTCAGAGATGCCAGTTTGAGAATTGGCATCTCTGGTCTGAAACCTAATTTACCCTCATTAATGACTACCTACCCCCCAAAAGAAATAAAGGAATTAATGACAATTAATGCAAGGTCTAGGATAGTCCACTCACCAGTAGTGGTCGCTCGACGGGCCTCTTGTATGTCCTAACACACTCTCCAAGCTGTCTCTTCATCCTCTCATCAGCCATCGTTGCACTCAGAGCTCAAATTTGCATTATTCACTATTCACAAATGACCTTCTTTAACCCCACCAGGCCCTCTTATAGCCCCCGTTTTCACTAAAAATTTTCCCCACCCGTTTTCGCCCCCCCATGTATTTTTTGTATATATTGACCTGTTGTATAGTTGAAATACGCATAAAATCCCAAAAACATTTAAAAATCATGAAAAATCCAAAAAATTCCAAAAACATCAAATAATCTCAAAAATCATGCCATAAACAATTCATTCTTCCCGCATTGTCCCCGATCTTCAATTTCAGACACAGTTTGACTGATGAGACTGCGACACTATTTTTCACCAAATCAATTTAGCGACTGATTGTCTTTGTGCTCCATCCTGTTCACAGCTTTTGCTAGTGAATATCTTTCCATCAAATCCAATCAAATTAAATCCTTGCCCATCAGGATGCATCCTTCTAGTGTTGGCATATCAAATCTTTAATCAATCAATCCTATTCATGGCAAGAACTTTGGACCGAATGACTACTTGGTCATGAGGCCTTCTTTAATGATTTTATCTTTTTGTGTCACTTCAAATCTACTCACCACTACCTCGATCTGCTATATCTTGGTGCGTGGTGATGGGTCGATACTGATACCTATGTCTTTTGCAGTGTGCTTTTGTTTGAGCGTCTAGTCCATGCAAAGGAATCTTGTCATCTATTTTTTCTAACACCTGATGTATACCTCCTCTTGAAATATCAAAATCGGATGTGCTCTCCATATTTTTCACACAAATGGATTCTAATGCTCCTTTAGCTACATTTAGTTTCATTTTTATTTGCATTCTTAGCAGCATTCTTCATTGCATTTTTGAAGGCTTCTATTTATTCCCTCCTTCCATTCCTCTCTCCTGTTGCATCCTTTTTTGAGAAAATCCCACAACATTGTCTTCGTTGTGTTCTTTTCTTGAGGGGGCACAACCCTATACCATTGTTGCTTCAACATGACTCCTAGAAACCCTCTTCCTCTGAGGAAACTCATTTTCTTGTCTTTGAGGAAACATCACTTGTGATGCCACGTCAAAGAGGGAAAAAATGTAGATGTCCAAAAATATTAATATTATTTTCCCTCTTATTCCTGTAACTATTTAATCCAATTAATTAAATAGTTTCATTTATCAATAGTTTAAATACTATTCCAATGTGTTTTATTTAAATGCATTTTGTCTCATGAAATTCCCTTTTTAATAAATTTATTTTTATGAAATCCTCCATTTTCCTAATTCTTCTAAACCATAATTTATTCAAATTTTATTTGAATAATACCCTAAAACCCTAGCTAGAAACCTCTTAACCCTACCCTAAAGCCTACCCTATTCCTACCCTACTCCCATCACCTCATTTCCTAAGTATGCTTCCACACCTAATTGTCCTCTAAATTATGTTTAATGGTTGATTCCTAACCTTTTTAAGGCTAATGAAATGCTCACCCACATGGGGAATTTCTCTCCAAAATGGGCACCCATTCCTCTTAAATTCTCTCTTACAGCTTTGTCTCCTCCTTTGAAATATTGAGCTACTCAATATTAATGCCAATTTTGACTCAAAATTGGCCATCTTTTCAAAGCCATGTGTCTCCTATGTGGCTCTTATGCGGATTCCACATAGGTGCCACTTCATCCAAGCCTCTTCCTCTCTCCAAAAACTCTATAAATAGAAGCCTTCTCCTCTCATATTATCATCTCTCAATTTGCATTGTTATCATGCTAGAATTATCTTAGAATTTCATAGTTGTTTTTATGCTAATGTTCTTAGATGCTAGTTTCATGTTTTTCCATGCTTAAATCATCATATAAATCACATGCTAGGTTCTAATTGGTGAATGAATCTTAGTTTCTATATTAGCATATGCATATCATCTTCATTTCCATAGCTTAGATTATAATCTTGCAAGAAGATTTGAGACTAGTTCCTCATACTAGTTCTTGAATATTTCTTCTTGTTATCATAATCTTGCATCTTTTCATTTGGGATCCATAGTAATTATGTGTTTGAGAGAGCACAACCACATATAATTCAAATAAGAAAATCAAAATGAGTAGAGTAGGGTACTTTTATTTACTCGTTTTTAGCTTAATCTAATGTTATTTGGTGTCCTTGTTGTTTGATTTATCTCTTGCATGCTTTCTTGATATGATATATGTGTTAACCCACTAACATTTACATGTTTGAGCTTGCTCCCAACAGGTTGAAGGATTCCTCATACACACTATCCTACCAAATATACCTTCCTTACCCCCTATCCCTCATCCATCATCCTCTCTAAGTACAACATCCATTTCCCATCTTTTATCTTGATTATCATATTCATTCCATCCATTCATATGCACCTACCATATCCTTTATTCATTATCCATCCACTATCCATTATCCTCCACGCATTCATCCACTTTATCCATATTTGATCTTGACATCCTATCCATATCCTCCATCTTATAGTCCTTATCCAATTCTTTTCCTCCATCCACCATCCATAATATTATATTAGTCTATCCTTCTTTCCATGTATTTAATCTTGGTTATCCCATGCATTTCCTCCATACATTATCCATTATCCTATTTCATCTATACTCCCTATCATATCCCCTATATTATTCATATCGTCCATCTTATATTCCTTATCTAAATCCATGTCACTTCCATGTCCTTGTTCTTGCTTAAAATCTAGTGGTATTACAATATCCATGCATGCTTTGGACAACACAATCTTTTATCCCCTCCCGGCACATCCTTTACGCGCTATCCATCTATCCATCTCATATAGCCTTTATCCTCCATCTCTCCATCATTCACCCTCCTTCCTCTAGTATGGAGGCATCTTTTGCAACATAGTACTTGGATCTCTCTCTACTTATTCCCTATCCTCTAGTCTTTAACCCACATTCCTTACAGGCCATCCTTCCATTCCATACATCCTTTATCCCTCATCTTTTCACCCTTCACTTCCCTACCTTTATTATGGGACATTTAACTCCTTTTCCACCTAGTTCTTGGATCCCTTTCCTCCATATCCCCCATATGAAGTCTTCCATATCCTACAATTACCTATCCATTCCATCCATCTCCTTCCCAAATCACCTGTCCATCTTTTCATCCTTTCATATACCTTCGTTCTCCCTTGTTCTTGGTGTTAATCCATTTGCTGCTTCATCCATTCTCCTACCCAATCTCATCTACTTCATTTGTCCTTTCCACCCCTATCTAATATTTTCATCTTCTTCAAATCATCTTGCCTATCAAATCTCTTTATCTTCTAATCTAATCTTCCTCACATCCAATTCAATTCGCTTACATTCTCATCTCATTCTACCTAATCTGTGTTATTGTATGGAGCATAATTAGACTCAAAGATTTATTTTTCCTCATTTTTATCAGTGTGGTTGCTCCCCAGATTTTTTTAAGGGGGTTTGGGGCAGCGCCCCCAAGATGGGGTCAAGGGGCACCGCCCCTTGCGGGGTCATTTTAAAAGGACATCAGAAGTCATTTTTCCTCCATTCGCTAATATTTTTCTAAAATATCTTAAAAATCATAAAAATTGACAAATGTTCCTGGTAACAGGTGGTTGCACCCACCCCAACATAGAGGCAGAGCCACCCGCCCTTCCATAGGGGCAGATTCACTCATCTATGAATGGGCGACTGCGTCTACCCATGAGTGAGGATGAAGTAGCCCCTCTATTGATAGGCGGTTGCGCGCGTCCTTACGTGGGGGTAGAGTTTCCCCTACGTGGGGTGGGGCCACCCGTTGATGGATGGGAAGCTCGAATTCGCCTCCCCCCCCCTTTTCTCAAAATAAAAATCTTTAACATTTTAAAAAAATCCTAAAAAATGAAATAAAATTAAAAAAATCTAAAAAAAATTCAAAAATCCTTAAAAATATAAAAAATAGAAAAATAAAAATAAAATCTTAAAAATTGTAATAACATCAAGTGTGATTAATCTTAATCCATACACTCCAACTCTGTAATCTAGCATATCAATCTTGAATCATACCATCATGTTAATCCAAATTAGTTGGTAATCGATTGATCAATTTTTATTTATTTTTAATCCAATCATCATCATGGGATGTATCCTTCCCAATCCTTTGGATGTACATTGTTCTTATCGTTAACATTGTCATCCCCAATCAATCATCATCATCAATGATCAATCAATCAATTGGTTTTTAGCTGCCTAGGGGAAACATGTTGGTTTGTTTTTGGTTTGTTGTGTATGTATGCTTGTTGTTTGTATGTGTTAGTATTTTTGTGCACTTGATCCTTTTTATCACGTACTTGGCAACTTGTCATCTTTTTTCCTCATACCTTAGTGCATATTGTCAAGTACCGTATCAAAATCTAGGTTGTGCTCCCCAACATTTACATAATTCATTCGCATTGCATTTTAGATAGATTGCATTTTTTTTGCACAGTGAGGTTGTTTTTTATCCCTTCCACCCCTCCCTTTTTCATATTATTTTTATATCCATTTCGAGAGCACATCCACATTCTCCAAATTGTATGTCCTCTCGAGGGGGCATACCACTCTCTCCTCATCCTCCTTTCTCATCCCTCCATGATTGGGGCATCTTCCTCTTTTATCTTCTTTGACGCGGTGTCGATTTCAACACCGCATCAAAGAGGGGCAAAATGTAGACACCCTAAATTGTCATTCTTCATTTCTATATTAATTTAATTAATATTTCCTATAACAATATAGTTAATTTTTATAAATTAACTATATTTGTTATAATCGACTATTTATTTAATTTTATTAAATAAATTCATCACCTTTTATTTAAATTTAATTTAAATACTATTCCTAATATATTTAAATTCTATTTAATTTATGTTTCCTCCATATTTCTTTTTAAATAAATTTTATTTATTTAATCCCTCCATTTCCTCTAAAATTCTTCTAAACCTCATTTAAATTTAATTTAAATCTCACCTCTCCTTTGTTTTAGCTAAATTCTCTCTAATTGCACTTAAAAGGTAATTAAAACTCCTTTTAGCCTTAATCACTTGCACACACATGACTTTTTTAAATTCTTGTTCCCTCTACTTGAAAAGTCAACCCCCTCTTTTTAACCACTTAATCTTAACCACACATTTATTTGCCTCTTAATCTCCTTCACTCCCATCAAAACCCTACCTAATCTTTGATCTTAGCCACTCATTTTCCACCTCTTAATGCTATCCCTCCATTTTTCATGTCAAGTCCATAAAAGAAGGCCTCACTCCTCATTTTGTAACTAACTAGTTAGTGAATTGAGAATTTTGCATGCTTGAGCACTTGAGCACTTTAGTTTTCATGTTAGTTTAGTTTTTCATTTTAAAATCTAGATATTATATGTTAGGTAGTTGAATCAATCTAGTTTCTAATCTCTTGCATTTTCATTCTTAGAATAGGTTTTGCATTTGCATTTATCATTTGAGAGATTTGGGGCAAGTTCCACATACTTGTGCTCAAATCTTCATCATTTTTCATTAATCATAGTGGAATTTATTGCATTGTGTTGGGAGAGAACACCCACAAAATCTCTAAGAGAAAATTAAACAATTCTTGGGTGAACTTTTTTTTATCCCATCGGAGGTTGTAGTGAAATTATAGTTGTATTTCAAGTTATTTGCATGTTTTGATTTCTTTGTACTTCTTGTATTTGCATGTTTTAGCTTGTGTAGCTGCTAGTATTTTCATTGCATACAATATCATGATGAAAAGAGAAATGGTTATGAAATTTATGATAAAAGAGAGAAGACAAAGAAAATATAAGTCTATGAACATCTATCTTAGGATGAAGATAATAACGACTCAAATAAAGCATTTTCATTCCTGACTATAAAGGCATGTAAGAAATAAAGATTTGGAAGATATGCAGAAAAGATGACTACATTACATGATAAAGTGGATCCTACTACATGGATTATTTATTTCAAATCCTCAAACCATATGACAGAGGATAAGGATAATTTTATTAATCTTGAGAAGTATGATGAAGGATTTTTGAGATTTGCAGGAGAAGAAGCTACCTTTATATGCGCAATAGGAATTATCTCAATTGATGGTAAGCATAAAACTGATAATTTTTATTACATTAAAAGGTTGACACATAACTTGTTAAGTGTTAGTAAAATATGCAATAAATTTTATAAAGTTACTTTTTGTACAATAAGAAAAAGTCAGATGGATATGATGATGAAGGAATATGTGTGAGATCCACCTTTTCCTAATTGCACAATCAGAAGGAAAATTACCTAGTAGGATCAAGTAACACTTAAGCACTATGTAAGTTAATGATCCTTAGCTAATAATGAATTGAGAAGAGGTATATTTTAGGGGATATGGCTAGCCAATGCAAGATAGGGATCTAAATGAGCTAAAGTGATAACTTAGAGTAGAAATAGACAGATAGATATCAGGTAGGAACCTCTAATGAACATAAATAGTAATTACACTACGGAAATGACTTGTGTTAAAAATAAGAGGTTGTTTTGGAGGATGGTGTAGGAGCATCTTGGGTCCTTGGTAATCTTGCATCATCCAAAAACAATTGGTGTTCTGGTGGACTCTTGTTACCATTTTTTATGATTGTTTATGTTCTTGGTCACCAGTTGGGTGATTGCTAGATTAGAGAAATTTTATGGATTTTCAAAAGGTGCAATCATAATATGTTGTTCATGGGGTCATTAGGAAGCTTTTCCTATGATAGAAACTCATTTTGAGTTACTGTGCTTGACTTATGTTGAATTATGTGATTGAATGTATGAAGGAATTTCTAGTTCCATGGAGTTTTTTGAGATTTTTGTGAGCGGTCGATTTGTAGAGATGTTGGAGAGGAGTGGTCAAAAGGTTTTTTGGATTTTTTTCTTCATAGATTTTGTGTCTTTGATCAAAATTATTTTGGTGAAGGAATTTTTGAAATACTTTTGATTCTCTATCGCTTGTTTTTTTTCTTCATGATACTAGTTCCTGCAGTTAACCAGTTGATTGATCAAGGTTGTGGTCATTGTTATGATCATTGGCGATGAATGGAATGATTTCCTATGTGGATCTATGTGTTGCACACTTGATTTGTTGGATAGGTTCTTGAAGAAATGAATTAAAATGTTGTATTTAATTTTTTTTAAGGTAGACTGGGTCTAACACATTTCTTGGGATTTGTAAAGTTGGTTAAGGCCGACCTATTTGTGGTTGTGTATAAATTTAGGGCTTGCAATCATTTGGGAAGGAAAAAATAATAGGATGAAGAAGTGTGGAGAAGGGTTGAATAATAGAGAAGCTGGTAGAGAATTTCTCTGAGACATAGGAAGATCTAGAATAGGTCTGTGTTGGGTTTTGTTGTTAGGTTTTTCTTTGTACTTGGCCTAAACCAGGAAGGCCTTATAGCCTGACATTGTTGAAGAAATTGTGATTAATAAAAAAATTTGTTTGGATGCAATTCATGTTGTTGTTGATTGTATCTTGTTTATTTTCATTGTGTTGATAAATGTTGCAAGGATTTAACATCTCTTTTGGGGATTCTCTATCCTCTAATTGCATCAGATGGTATCAGAGCATGGTTTGATCTTGTTGTGGTGGGTACCGATCTAAATTATGGACTTGTGGTGATCCTGTGGCATTGTTTTAAGGTGGCAGAGGTTGGATCTGACTCGCATCAGGAAAGGAGTTTCACAAGGTGGTAAGAAGAAGGATTTATTTCTACTTGTGTTTTTCTTGAGAACTAGGATTTCGCAAGGGTTAGGGTCTCATCTTTAGTGAATCAAATCCCTGATTGGAGGTAGTTCCACCCTAGATCAAGAAGTATGTCAATGAGAATGAATCCTAGGTTGATGGAGCATATCAAGGAAGATCTCTGAGCTGAGATTAGGCATGAGATGACTGGTTTTAGGAGTGAGGTCATGGAAGGGATCAGGACTATTGTTTTTGGATTGCATGGGAATCCTATATCTGAATATTATTTTGAGGAAGCTATAGAAGGATTTGGAGCTACTTATGTTGCTATATCTATTGGAAGAATAGATCTAACTGTTTGATGAGACCTATAGAAAGGCTTGGTGTTGGTTATAGGTTGGAAGTATCTAATTACTTGGGTACTTTGAATACTAAAGACCTAATTGATTGGGTTGGTGAGTTAGAAGATCATTTTGAGTTAGAAGATATTCAAGATCGAGAGTAAGGTTGGCACATACAAAGTTAAAAATTCATGCAACTTTATGATGGAAAGAATTGCAGAACGACCGAGAAGAGGAAGGTGAAATGAAGATCACTCAGTGGAGACTGATGGTTGCAAATTTGAAGACTAAGTTCATACCTAAAGACTATGAATTTTAGTTATTCAAGAGATTTTAGAACTTGAAGCAGAAGGACTCGAGTGTGAAGGATTACACCAAATATTTTTACAAGGTAACCATAAGATCTATCAGAAGGATATTTCTAAATAAAAGGTGGCTAGGTATGTGAATGGTTTGAGGCTCAATATTTAGGATGAGATGAGTATGTTGAAGATTGGATCTATTGAGGAGGCTTATTAGTATTCCCTAAAGGCAAAGGATAAGGTGAATAGGAGACATCACAATAAATCTAGATAAAGAGAGAAGCAAGTGGCTAAAGTAGAAGCTAAACCGGTTGCACCTAAGGGAGGTAACATTGGTAAAGAGTTTAGGGGTACTTTCTTTAAGTGTGGATTGAAATGAAATAGGGATTTTAAGTGTAAGGAAGATAGGAGATTTTCTTGTGTGATTTAATAATGTAGACCATCTATTGGTGCTTCTAACAATGCTCCTAAAGAAGGGGAAACTCTTATGCTCTAAAGGATGATGGTGAATAAGGATTCAGACCCTTATCATTGAAAGAGTTTATTCAAGACCAGATTCAAGGTTGGTTGTAAGTGTTGTGATGTGATTATAGATGGTGGGAGTACTGATAAGTTATTTTCTAAATAAATGGTGTGGAAGCTTGGTTTGAAAAAAATTAGACATCCAAGACCTTATAATATTGGTTGGTTGCATGATGATGATGTTGTGGAAGTAAGGGAACAATGCATGGTGAATTTTTTCATTGGTTCTTATAGGGATGTTGTATTATATGACATTGTATTCATAAGTGCATGTCATGTTTTACTTGGTAGACCTTGGCAGTATGACAGAGAGGTTTTTCATGACTGTAGACAGAATGTAATTACCATTAGCAAGGATGGTAAGAGGTGTAGTTTTATACCTTTGGTGAATGAGGAGAATAAGGTGAAGAATTTGAGTCTTTGCAGAAGATATGAGTTGAGTGAAGACCTAAAGGATGAACTTAAGGTCATATCTTATGGTGAGTTGAATCTGAGTCATTTGCTGAACCTAGTTGATGATAGGAGGAAGGCAGTTTAGGTTGAAGATGATGAGGGTTTGTAGATGAAGAATGAGTATGGGATTATTGTCCCTTGTTCTTTGATATTTTCATGATCTGTTCTCATGGAAAATATTTCTTTATCCAGGTGTTTGAGGCTAGAGAAGATTGACTCCTTGGTAATCTTGCATCATCCAAAAATAATCGGTATTTTGGTGGACTCTTGTTACCAATTTTTATGATTCTTTATGTTCTTGGTCACTTTTTGGGTGATTCTTGGCTTGGTGAAGTTCCATGGATCTTCAGAAGGTGTGATCATAATATGTTGTTCATGGGGTCATTAGGAATCTTTTCTTTGATAGCAACTCATTTGGAGTTACCGTGCTCTAGTTATGTTTAATTCTATGACTGAATCTATGAAGGAGTTTTTGGTTCCAGACAGTTTTCTAAGATTTGGTGACTAGTAGATCTATAGAGATGTTGGATAGGAGTGGTCAAAATGTTTTGTTCCTTTTTGTTCATAGATGTTGTGTCTATGATAGCGCTTGTTTTGGTGGATTAATTTGTGAGATATTGTTGATTCTCTGTCAGTTTTTGTTGTTCTTCATGATACTGGTTCCTGGAGTTAACCGATTGATTGATCAAGGTTGCAATCATTATTCTAATTTTTGGTGATCAATGGCATGATTTCTTATATGGATCTATGTGTGTTCAACTTGATATTTTGGATAGGTTCTTGAATAAATGAATTAAATGTTTTGTTTAATTTGGTTTAAGGTCAACTCGGTCTAACACATTTCTTAGGATATATAAATTTGGTTGAGGCCGACCTATTTGTGGTTGTGTTTAAATTTAGGGCTTGTGATCATTTGGGAAGGAAAAAAATAATAGGAGGAAGAAGTCTAGAGAAGGGTTGAATAGCAGAGAAGCCGCTAGAGGATTGTTTTAAGACTTAGGAAGATCTAGAATAGGTCTAAGTTGGGTTTTTTTGTTAGGTTTTTCTTTGTACTTGCCCCAAACTGAGAATGCCTTATAGCCTGGCATGTATCAAGAAATTTTGATTAATAAAACTTTTTGTTTGGATGTAATTCATGTTTTTTTTTATTGTATCTTGTTGATTTTTGTTGTGTTGATAACTACTGTAAGGATTTGACACCTCCTTTGGGCATTCTCTGTCCTCTAACTACATCAGAGGACATAGGGTACCTAGGCATCTTGTACTCAGGTATAGGGCACCTTCCCATCTTTTACACTATAATTTTCCCTAAAACATTCAAATATCATCCATCAAAATGTTTACTTTTCAGATCTACAATGGTAGGTTCACCACATGTTCTTGCACATAAACACAAGGAGAATTGTTGGGTTGAAAGGGGTTTGCCTTGGTCAAACCCCTATTTAGGAATCAACCTTAAAATGTAGATGAGATTGCATGAAAGGAAAGTATGTAAAATTTCAAGTTAAATCTTAGGGTAAGTGCAAGATGTTTAGTCCACTTATGGGGGAACTTTTACACTTAGTCATTTTTACAAAAAATAGCTCTACAAAATGGGGTCATGCAAAAAATAGAATGGGGTCACATTTAGGGTCAAGGTCCAAAGCCTAAAACTTGAACCGGGGTCACATTCTAAACAAATGGAACATGATACTATTCTAAAAAATGTGATACTATTCTACGAAACGTGACTCCATTCTACAAAATGTGATCTTGTTCCACAAAACATTCTAAATTTTGAAAAATGGAATGTGACCCTACTCTATAAAATGTGACCTCGTTCCATAAATGAGACCTAATTTTATAAATTTAAATTACCTCCCTGAGAATAGATTTGATTTTTGATTTGGGAAAAGGTTTGGTTAACCATACCATATCCTTGGATCTAGTTTGACCTGCACCCCGAAGGCCATATCAATGTTCAGAAAAAATACACACTTGGACAAATCTCCGAATACATTTTCTGTAATATATTTTGACAGAAAAAAAAAACTATTACATATGAGACTATCTAGATTCCAAATATGCTATTAATTTTTAAATTTTATTAATTATTTTTTTTTCCTCTTAATTTCTACAAAAATAGGTGCAAAAACTTAAAATAATAGCCTTTCTTCTTATTTTAGTAACCTTCTTATTTCTACATTTTTGAAAGAAGAATTATATGCATCAAAATATAGAAAATTATATACTAAAAAAAATAATTGAAAAATATAAGTTTAGGTCAAATTATGCTTGTCATACATGAGGGGTTTAAAAGACAACAATTATGCCCTAGGATGTCAGTTCAGGTTCAAATTTGGGTTCGTGTTTGAAGAACTGGTTCGCCAGTATGACAAATTTTTGAAAAAGGGGTTTTGGGGTTTGGGTTCATTTTTTCAAAAATATGTAATTATATATATATATATATATATATATATATATATATACACATATACATATTTTGATATTTATGCAACCTAGAAGCATGAGTTAAGATTAGAATGTCACATATTATCATAAAAAATAAAAGTAAACATTTAAATTTTTAAATTTTCAAAGATTCAAAACATCTAAATTAAATCAGAACATCAGTTCAAGTATCATTTTTTGAAGTTCAACTAATGGATTCAAAATTTATTGATATTCATTATTCTATTTAGATTCTTCATCATCATCTTCTTCTTCTTCATTGGCATTAGTTGAATCGCAAATAGAGTTAAGGCCAATGGGGTCAGCTGCACTAATAATAGTATTTGCAAAAAAATCTTCACACTCATCAAGTGCAATCTGAGATGTGGATGCATCCAATTCCACAAGCTCTGCATTTATATCCCACCTCTTCGTCTCCCCTTCATTGTATTCTTTAGTCTTGTGAGAGACAAGACACAAGATGTAATGCACAAACACCAATTTCTCCACTCTTTTAGATTGCAACCTATTGCACTTCAATGAGTGGATGAAGGCATATGTGCTCCAATTTATTTCTATTGTAGATGAACTAGCAACCTATGAAGACAAGAGTCAAGACAAAAAACAATTAAGATAAAGTAAACTTCAAACTAGATGCAAAAAATAAAGCAAAGTAAACTTCAAACTAAATTAAAAAATAAAAATTACTTGTGATATAACGCAAGGGGATACAACATTTATAATCTTTGGCCATGGAGGTACCACCAACTATGAGGATCCTTCCTAAACTGATGACGAAGAGCATCACTACTTAGACCTCTTCCATTTGCAAACTCTATGAACTCATCTGTAATCATATCTCACATATCATCACCAAGAAAGAGTCTTTGGAATGTTGCCTTGTACCCATCAGACACTTCTAAATCTCTATAGGGTGGTATCCTTCCTGGTTGATCAGTAAATTTCTTGCTATAGTATTTGGGCATAAATGCATAGGCAAGAAAATGTAGACGAGTGGTCATTTTGTTCCATCATTCTTCAATAATTGTTTGCAATTGTTTGAAGAAGGTCTGTTGAGGATCTTTCTCTTTTTCATTTACAATTTTCTTGATCTTTTCAAGCATTGAGTCTATGCCATCATAGACCTCTCCAAGGCAAGGCCTATCCATATCAATGTACCTAAGCATGCTCATAATGGGCTCAGTGAACTTAATGAGATTTTCCACACATTCCCACCATGAGTCATCCAATATCCTTAGCTTTATTTTGGTTTCCCTCTCACTGTTGCTTTGCCTCCATATAGCCCAATTGTTGTTGATTACCATATTGCAAAGTGCATCTTTGACTTGAACAAGTCATCTCAAGATGATTAAATTTGATACAAAATGAGTCTCAACAACCTGGAACATAAATTAGAAGTAGAACAAAAAAAATACAACTATTAGATACATCACCATACATACTTTAAATAACAAACTTTAAAACAAAATGTAAATACACATAACACAATCAATATAATAAAATTTAAATTAGTAACTTGAGTTCAAGTTCACTTACCTTTATTAGCTCCAAATGTGAGAACATTTTGAATATTCCTTGAGTCATGTGGTGGTTTGTGACGAACATCTAGATGTCCTCAGCCTCTGTGTACACTTCTTTGATCCACCCAATCTTGTTCCCAATCTATTTTAGCATAAGATTAATTGAATGGACTACACAAGGTGTCCAAAAAATGTGTTCATATCGCTCTTCAACCAACAAACCAGCAGCTCTACAATTATTTATGTTGTCCATTATGACTTGGACAATATTTCTAGGACCCACTTATTCAATTGCTTTGATGAGAATATTGGCAATAAATTTCCCATCTTTTAGTTGCCCCTCACAATCCACAGATTTCAAAAACATTTCCCCTTTAGGGGACACCACCAATACATTGATGAAGGGATGATTTCTATCATCTTTCCACCCATCTGAAACAATGGATACTCCTAACTCAATCCATGAATCCCTTATGGGCTTCAATTGATCATCAAGCGCCTTGACCTCTTGATCCAACAAGGTGGTTCGTTCTTTGTCATAACCAGGGCCCTTATACCCTCTTGAAGCTTCATTGGCACTTTTCAACATCTGCTTCCAATATGGAGAGACAACAACACTAAAAGGCAGCCCATTTGCATACAAGCATCTTGCCACATCCATGTTAGCAATTTCTCGACTCTGATTTTGAAATGTAGTTTCTAGTGGTCCCTTTCTTTTAAGTGTATTTGTAGGGGGTGCTTCACTTTTAGTTCCATCTGGGGTAGGAAAAAAGGGGTGATCTTCTATTACAACATCTATAGAGTGGGGTTGCATTCCCTTTTATTTTTTTTTACTTTCACTATTATTGGTTGTAGTTTGTCTATATTCTTCTCTCTCTTCTGCTTCCTCATGCTCTGCAATATATTGTAATACTGTTGCATTTGGTATAGGTGCATTTGTTTTTCCAGGGCATTTCTTGACTCCTCTTCTAGGGAATCCACACAAATGGCCTACCACATGATAATATGAACTATTCCTTACTACATCACAACCTAGACATTTCCAATGGAATCCACCACCTCCAGGAAGGGCACTTATAATATCAACATACTTCCACAAAGGAGAATTAGAAGGGGGTTCTACTATTGGGTCAATATTGCGGTTGCCTACTGAGGAAGAGGTAGATGCCATTGTTGTTCCTTTTCCTATTGCAAGAAATTTGTAAACATATTCAATATAAATTATAATAATAAAACAAGACAATGAAAATTTTTGGAAAATAATGGACAATGAAAGAGAAATGACAATAAAATAAAATGCTTAAACAAAAATAAAAACTTGAAGCAAATGGAACAATAACTTACCTCTTCCACTCATTGTAAGCTTGCAAACATGTAGAAATGAGGCACAATCAATTGAAGAAGGTCCACAAATCAAGATTTCAACTCCTTGCACAACCAAGCTCTTGCTCAACCACCTATTTCCTCTTTCTCAAGACCAAATAACCTGTTTGCACACCATAAATGAGAATTAGAAGCAAAAAAAAGCCTTCAAACTCACCTTTTTAGGGTTGTGGATGCCAAATTTTTATAAATTTTGGCATAAAAATTTTTTTTACTTAAATTGCACCCAGAATTCACATGAAATTCGCCCCAAGTTCTTTTTTTTTGCCAAATTTGCCCGGGTTCAAATTTGGTTTGCCAAAAATCAAACCCTGCCCAAAAAACCTAGACCCACAGGCAGACCGAACCCGAACCCTAAACTGGTTCAAATTTGTCCAAGTCTGGGGGGTCTAGGGCCGAACCCGGTACCTTAGATTATGCCCAATAACAAATTATTAGTAAAAAAATATTTTTTAAAAATTACAAAAACAAATTTCACCAATCTTTATTTTGTTACATACCATTTCCAAAAAGTATTTAGAGAAATAATTTCATTAAGGTCAAATTATGCTTTTCGTACATGAGCATGGTTTGCTCTTGAAAAAGTGACTTTTAAAATGTGGTTTTTAGTAACACCTATTGAACTTTGATTTGTATCATCTAGGTATTCAAAAAAATTAGATATTTGGAAAGTAGACTTTGAGTACTACAATTCCCATAACTTACTTTTTTAGAGATTCAATCTCTAAGTGCTTCAAATTTTTCAATCAAATAGGTTGGATTTGAAAAAATAAGAAAAGTTGTTCCCGCTTTTTGGCCAAAAAGTGGACTCACCTTATTGTTAGCACCTCTTAGATCTACCTTAAATATACCTTCATAAATAGATATTGATATCACACATATTTATGAATATTCTTGTATGTTTCTTGTGTTAGGATTGAGGAACACTGAGAGAGGGGGGTGAATCAGTGTTCTAGTATTTTTAACCTTATTAAACTGGTTGCATAACCATAAACTGAATGTAATTGAAAGTTAACAACAAAAGCATAAGAAAATCATCCTTATTACACCATGATTTTTATAATGGAAAGAATTCAAAGGGAAAATCCATGGTGGGGATGGGCATAAATAACACCTTGTTAAATGTTTGAGTATAAAGGGCATGCACATGCATTCAGGCACACTACCTAGAGCTCACTACTCAGATTACAATATATAAATACTCGCTGCCATACAAAATGATAGGATTACAATCCAATAAAAATGAACTAAGATTTAGCATCAACTATGCCTAAACAGCTCCATATAAGTACAATGTAAATCTTCTTATCTGACAATCAAACCTTTGATCACTTATCCATTGCAAATACACAACATATAATTATCTTATCCAACCATCGCATCACTAAATCATCTCAAAAACTCAAGCTTATATATCCATTAGAAAAGATAATAACTCCATCAGTCGGCCTCAAGAGAAATATGAATAATGTGTGAAGTGTCGACCATATCCAAGATCAAAATGAGTTCCTAACCTCAAGAAATGACATATATATCATCATGTATGTTGTATCTATCAAATACAACTCTTCAACCAATCAGATCATTTATATGATAGGATCGTTGATCGATCCAATAAGCAACGGTATGTGTTCTTCATTATTCTCTATATACCCAATACTCATAAATTCATAGCTCGAACATCTGATAATATGAAAAATTTCAAGCATATAACAGGGTATATTATACCCCTCTGAAAGTCCTCCTAGGTTTGTACTCCAAAATTCCATCTTACGTTCATTTACCGATGCATATACCAAACTCTGTGTACTTTGCCAGTTTTCCCATACTTAGCCAAATATGTACTCTAACCTTCGGTATCACCACAATATGATTACTAGCCATGGAAAATATGTATATTTTCCATCAATAAAAACATATACACTAACAAGAGAAGTGTCTCTTGCCAACCATATCCCCCTTTTTCATTGATGGAAACACTTAGCAAAATGACTAAGTGTCTAAACAAAATGCCAAATTGCCAAATGCAAAAAAAAATATATCCATAACTAAAATACTGAGCTCCCCCTAAGTTAAGTCTTCCATTTTTCACTCCTTATCTCTCCCCCTTTGACATCAATGGAAAAGGTCTAAAAAAACCAAAATTGTTCTACAAAAATCCTATATATCTCTGGCATATACAAGTATACAATACATACTTACAAAAATTTGAAAACATCTGAAAAAGTGTTTCTCATAGCTAAAAATTGGTATTCCATCTCTTCCTCGTTCTCTCAACTATCTAAATTTTTCCACATATGTTGTATGCTAATTTTTCTATAGTTGCAAGATCTGATACATGAGGATGTGAATAAGCTTCCTCTGCCTCCTTTAGGCCATTGAGAAAAATTTCTATCTTCAATGTGATGTGGATTTTTCGTTCACCAATCCTTCCCTTCATCTTTTCCTTCTCAACCATTAATGTCTTGATCTTTTCATTCAAAGATGTGACTTGAGCTACATAACTAGAGGCTGATTTTTTCAAGGAAACAAATGATCTAGATATCTTGTCCAACTCATCCTCACTCCCCCTTATGATCTTTTCAATGTCACCAACATGCTTGGGATTATTAATACATGGTCTAAAGATGTTTCCACATTTAGTTAGAGAGTTCCTCAACTTTTATATACCTATCCCCAAAGATGTTCTATCTTGTGCAATAGAAGAAATCAATTCATCATATCTACTTTTGTCAAACTCATTCCTCACCTTTACCAAAGCCAAATCCTCCAAAGAATGAAAGTGTGAATCAATAACATTCAGTAACCCGTCTAACTAACCTAATAGAGAATCATTTTGATCTTGATCATATGCTGGCATAATCTTACCCAACACATTTGATACAATTGTCAAGAGATCATTGTCCTTCATGTGTATTCTCAGAATTTTCTTTCTTTATTTGGCCTGAGCCACTGAAGCAAGTCGAATGAGTCCTTCCTATCAAAAGACTATTGATTCTTTTCATACTTCAAAATTCCTTCTTTTCCAACTCAAGTATCCTATCAATTTATTCCATAAAAATCACTAGGAAAATTTACAATAAGACTTTCTCTCTTATTTCCTTATCTTTTTCTAGAGTTGTGAGTCTTCTTCCTTCTACAATGTTAAAGAGTTCATCTAGTATCTCTCCCTTCAGTTCAATAAAAGCTTTATTATACTTTTTTGGGTACAAAGTGACTCCCTCTTCAATTCTCCTATTTTCATATTCATCATAATTACTATAAGATCTCTTTACTTGAACAAGAATTCCATGAACATTCATATTCTTAATAGCATCATTTGCAGAATAGTGTGGCTTACCTAAGTCAAGTTTAGGATTTTTCTTTGTAGGCTCACCTTCTGATGTAGGATCTCTGACAATTCTCATTGCCTTATCTCCTCGTGTCCTCAACTTTTTTCCTGATATCATCTAAATCAATGGCTTCATCCTTTTCTCTTTTTTAATATCTCTTAGGCTTTCATTTTACTCTGTTTCTTGTGGATGGAGAATTGTCTTTTGATTTGACTGATTTACCTTGACTTTCCTTTGGATTAGATGTATTTTGTGTAGATTTCTTTGGCATAGTAGATGTTGGCAAGTTGACTTCCTGAGGAAGCATGACTTATTTTTTGTTGTCAATCATGGCAACAAAGTCATAGTTAAGTTCTGTTATGAAAGACAAAATGACTAAGTATGAAAACAGAGCAGACAGACACATACAGATATCAGTACGTCAGTGCACATGTTAGAGATCACACCAGAGCATCCATGCTTAGGTATATACTCTATGGTGTATATACATGCTAGATCCAGATGCCCAGAGCATGAAACATCAGTACGGAAAAGTTACAGGCAGATTAGTAGACCTCGAGTCAAAGAAACAGAGCATGGAAGCCGACTACAGTTTTGATCAACGTGAATGATTTTGTAATGTAATGGCTAAGTGCCTTTAGTTATAAGTTTGTATTAATGTAATTAATGTTGTAGCAAACACGCTTAGGCTGACTTGTTCAGAAGCATTGTATATTTTGGTTTAAAGGCCGACTAGAGTCTTGTTTTGGGTCGCGCCTATTCAATTGTAAACATATAAGTATGTAATGTAATGTTATGTTACAAGGTCGATTATTATGTATGAGGAAGATATAGATGAGTATTATAATGAAGTTAGAAGATGATATAGCTCTTTAAAGGAGTAAGAGCATCCACACATATACGGAACTGATCAAACAATAATGTCATTACAACAGTTCATTTTTGATATAGTGCATATCAACATTCAGAGGGTTGCAGCCTTCATCTTATTAGGTAGTGAGCCATATACCTTTAACAAGGTTTTGTAAAAGACTCCTAACAGGGTTAGACCTTTAACCAGGTCATTATACTTAATTTGTAAAGACTGCTCCTAATAGGGCAAAGGAACTTTAACAGGTTCATTATACCTAGTACATTATTTGTGGGTACTAATCCCCACCGGAGTTTTCCTCTGATCAAAAATCTCCGTAATCATATCATGTGTTATGTGTTCTTGTGTTATGCTTCTTTGGATGCACATTTGATATATGTTTGATTGGCTGAAATATAATTAATAGATAAACACTGATTCACCCNCCCCCCCCCCCCCCCCTCTCAGTGTTTCTAACAATTGGTATGAGAGCTCTGGTCCTCTGAAAGAAAGTTTAACCACTTGAGGAGATCATGGACTCAGCTGAAGAAAAATAGTTGAAAAAGAATCTTGAAGCAGCTCTTGAAGATCTTGATAGATCTGAGAAAGAAAATGAAGAACTAAGATTGAAAAATCATGGCTCTCAAATACTTATTAAAATGCTAAGAAAAGATCTGAAAGATTGTTCTACAAGTGATCTAGGACAAATGGTCAAAAATATTAATGAAGAGAATAAATCTCTAAAGGATAAACTTGAAGATCTGGAGGAACAACTTATAGATAACCAGAACACCATTGAAGACAAGATCAAAGAAAGCAATCAATTGGAAGAAGAACTTCTACAGGCAAACATGAAAGTCTTGGAGTTGGAAAACATGAAGAAGAAGTTGGAATCTGAATTAACAGAAGTAAAAGACAAGATTGATAAACTTCACACAAGTTCTGATTTGATTCAATCCTAGCTCAATGTGAAAAGGAAAAAAGGGAACACTACTGGTCTTGGATTTAGTACAACACAAGATGAAACCAAATTATCACAAAAGAGAGAAAAAACACTTGAAACATCTTCAGAAGCTAAGAAAGTTGAAGATACTACAGAGGTTATATCTGAACCACCTAATAGAGAAATCAAGAAAGTTAACAGAACTTGTTATGCATGCAATAAACATGGGCATTTGGCAAGAGATTGCAAAGAGGTAAGACCTTTTAATGGTTATTGTTACTCCTGTAATAAGTTTGGTCACAAGGCTATTCATTGTAGAACAAGTCAAAGAAATCAACCTCAACAAAATCACAAGAATATAAATCAAAGCAATCAAAGAAATCAACTCTCAAGAAATTTGCAGAACATTACATGTAAGATATGCAACTACAATGGACACACAGCAAAACAATGCAGCATGATAAGCAAGAACATCAGACCTCCTATCATTTTTCACACTTGTGGAAAGGCTGGACATATCACAAGGTTTTGTAGATCCAAAACTCAAAAACAAGAGGATCCTAAAAAGTCACTATTTGAAGAGAAAGGAGAAGTCAATTTTGTCAAAGAAAATGAAGATTCAAGAAAAATATGGGTTGAAGTTAAGAAGGACAATAATGTTGACAAAGTAGTTGATGCATCCACAGTGGACGCACCCTCTACTTCTACTTGAATAGACCTTCTTGGTCTAAGGGGGAGCTATTCTAGCTAAGAACCCCTACGTAGTTGGTGTACTCACTTCAGAGTATGCGCCTTTGGATTCATGGTTAAAAGCATAGATTACAGCTATATGCATTCACGCATTATCTAAATTGCATCAGGATCAAAGTTTGAAAATCACTGTGTATGGTTGCAAGCATTAAATGCAATAGATTGTATAAAAATAAATTCATGGTCGATCATTTTCACATTTACATTCAAGAGCACAGAAATTGAAGAGCATTGGTGCACTAAGACATCAAAGCATGAAGGCATAACAGTTTGGCAGTTGGAGAAAATGGATAATCAATTTGAAACGGAGCCCTAGCCATTGCATCATTTCAAAAATTTTTGGAAACCCTACATAAGCAAACACCAAGTAAGTATCGTGACCGCAGTTGTGTTTGATAGGAAGAGGTTCATATTTAAGAAGCATCCATTCAAATCCATATTGGATGATGTGGAAGGGGCTTTCTCCAAAACCCCGCTTGGTGTTGTTAATATACCCTCTCATATGGAATCAATGTTAAATAAGGATTTCGCATTCAAGGATGAATTCACACACTTACAAGATAACCCTATTTTAGAGTATTCGAATGCGCATGAGTTTGAAGAACCAGAATGGGTAAAGATTCTATTAAGCAGAATTCATGATGATCTTTTTTGGATTGGAGATGTCCCAGTTTGCATCACTACAGAACTAATCCATCAGTTAACCGAACTTCCAATGACTGGACCTATGTTTCCCACTGGCAAGGATGTCAAGAAACAAATTGAGCAAGTTTGTTTGTCCAGGAGTGATAGGCGCGGAATGATAGTTAACCCTATCAAGGAAGATGACATAAAACTCTTGACAATGATACTTGGATATAAGTTTCAGCATGCAAGTAGGTTGAATAGTGTCTCTGTAGAAACACTCCTTGCAGCTATCATAATAGTAAAGGATAACACCCAATACAACCTATGTGAGATCTTGCGCAGTCAATTGATTGACAATATCAGAATCATCAAGCATGACAGGAGAAAAACATTCAGGTTTAGATCTCTGATCATCTATTTGTATTACCATATAGTTGGAAAGGTTGCACACCTTTATCTAGACAAAGGAAAACCTACAATGACTCAGATATCTCTTAAGGCCATAGTAGATAGTAGTGCAAGAGATGCAATGAATATGGATATAAAAATATTCAGGGTCAAAATGCAAAACTGGTTCAGACTATCTGAGAAGATAGTTGACAAATACAAGGATACAATATGTTTTATGGTAGAAATAGATTGCACATACATGGAGGTTGTTGAGCCTAGAACTAAGTGGATTCATCCACTAGGGTATGAAGTAGAAGACCATGTGTTAGAAGGATATGCGCAAGTCTTATTGTCAGCACGCAAAGACCCTAATGAACCTAGATGGGGCACTTACAGAGAAAAGACCGACGAAGTAGATATTGAACTACAACTTGTTGTTAACAAAAGGAAAGCATCTAGAATGAGATCCAACATTCTAAAAAAGCATGGAGTCACACAAGAAGATTTGGATAAGGCAAAAGAAGCCAAAATTGCTAAAGAACTTGAGCAGAAACATGCACAAGTTAAAATTGAGAAAACTATTGAAACTCAGAAGAAGAAGCAAAAGAAAAATGAGGAGAGTACCACTGCACCTACTACCACAATTGATATAGACACATCTCAACCTTTTTTACCTAGCAAGAAACCTAGATGAAGGAAGCAAGAAGCTACAAGTCATCCGTCCTCAAGAGCTACTCGAAGCAAAGCTAAGAATATTCAAGCTCCTCCTGAGGTAGGATTTAGACCCAGTCTAAATATCTTGAAGAATAGGATTTTAAATGAAGGAAGATTGGATACATTATCAAAATTCTATGACAAGTATCAAGAAATTGATAAGACTGAGATACATTCTATGGTCATATCTCATATGATCAAGTTTAAGAAATCAGTTCTTGAACTTAAGACAGTGATACCAGATCAATTATGGAACTTGTTGGAGATAATGAAAAGACATGCTATAGAAGAGGACATGAAGATTAGAAAAGAAACTTTGGATACTCTTCTCCCTGTCTGTTCACATGATGAGAAGGCTATTCTTTTAGATCTAGTGATGAAGGGTGCTCCCCTTAATACCACAAACACATAACAGAAACAGAGAAGAAACAACAATTTGCAAGAACAGAAAATGGGCTTCTTATTATCTCCACAAATGTGGAATTACAAAATTATAGAATTATAATATGCGAAGCCACATGGGCATTCCCCTTACAATATTCTAGGACAAAGCCTCGAATTATTATCCAGATCTACCCAGAACTGTCCCGAACTGCCTAAGATAACACTACGGCCTTCTTTATATAGGCAATTTCCACCGTCCGAGAAGGTTCCAGAAATTTAGCCCTTAGGGCCGACCAAACTTAGAATTATTATATTTTTCAATTCAGTACATCAAAGTCGGCTCAAAATAACTTTTGAAACCCGAACAAAAATTTTGAAGGAAAATTATTTTATGTTATTTCAGGTGGCCCAACTTTCGGAGACCATAAGTCATCCCCAGTTGACCCGACTGACTATTATAACCCCATTTCGGAAATGCCATGAAGCGCTCTAAGAAAGCTTCATCCAACTCAAGTTTTGACCTCATCTAGGGCCATTAAAGCCTTCAAAACTGAGCTCAAAGTTTCTGTACCCTATTTTCAATACCAAAAATTTTCAATATCTTCAAAACTAAACCTGATCTAGCCATGAAACTTTACTGGCAGGCTGATATGACTGAGATGA
>MU226547.1:8452459-8479805 GCA_018584345.1 Thuja plicata | reverse complement strand
AAATGAAGAAGGACCTTATCCAGTCCTTAGCAATTAGGCTTTTCTTGTCTCTGAATCAGTATTAAAAGGCACAGTATTCAAATAGACATTTCAAGCATTGTGGTTCATACAAGAAAAATCCCTAACACACCTCATATCCCATAGGCATCACCCAAGATGTCTTAGGTTCTACTAATTCCATTAAACATGCATCAATTTCAACTATAAAACAAATAATTTTCTCATATTTTCTAACAATCTCAAGAGGGATTTTGTATCTTAATTGCATAGATTCTTGAAATTTTTTAAAATAACCCCATAGAGAACTTCTTGCTGACTGATCTCCAAATATTTCATAAAATTCCTTAATCTAAATAGCTACAATATTATCTTCCTTCCACTTAACATTTTCAACTCTAGGAAACAAATTATAAAATAGAAGAATATGCATATAAATAATGATCCATATTTGAAATTTTTCTTCCTGTGTTTCTTGATCTTCACAAAATTTTCCAAAAGTTGTTCTTATTGGATGTTGTTGAGATGTTATTCAAATTATGCATATATGTTGCCATTAATGTTTTTTCATTGATGTCAGCATACTTCTATTGTTGAAGATAGTGTTATTAGTATGTTCAGTGAGGTTGAATTGCTTGGTATGGATATTACATAGAAGATTTATAGTTATGACTGTACATTTTTGTTTAGAGATGTCTATAGCTGATGCATGTCATTTTGTAGATGTTTTTGATTAAGTAAAAAATATTTTTTGAAGGCACCCTGAAACCCTTCACAAGAAAATGGAAGAGATAGGCACTAAGCACCAAATAACAAAACAACCACTAAGACAAAGAAACACAACCCCATGACAGATATAGTAACAAAGACCAAAAAAATAAAGACTGATGACCAACTAGCAGAAACACCCAACAAACAACTAAAGACCACCACACAAAAAAGACTAGAAAAAATAGACCTCCAGAGATTAGACCACCTTCTTAAGAAACTCTATAGTGTCTTCTTCCAGTTAAGAGATCTTCTAGATAGACTCCTTAAGATTCACCAGTTCCTAAGGTTCCCTGATAGCTTTTTTCTTCAAACTCACCCTAGTACACTTCCCTGGTCTAGTAGCTTGACTAACAGAATAAACAATCCCCTATTCCACGTTTATAGTAGCCTTTTCCTTATGGACACCTTCCATCATAGCATATAACACTTTAATTTTTTTATTAGAATCCTTCATACCTTTATGACTAAAATGGAGGATCTTCTTAAGAATAGTTACATTTATGTCCATCTTCATATTCAAACTCTGTAGTTTTTCATCTAGCACAGCCCTAACTTTTTTTATCTAGCTCGGTATTGTCCAGCCACTAGACAACCTTTTCCTTACCCCCCCTGCTATCACCCACCTCCTTATTCTCTTCATTTTTTCTTCCATATTCTTTTTTTCTTCCATAAAGGTCATGGTGGTAGAGCTATTTTCCATCACCTTCATGATATTGAACCACCCCTTTAGGATCCCCTGACCTTATTCAGAAAATTCTTGCAAAGAGTGAGGGACATGCCCCTTTGGAGGGGCTAGGTTAACTTTTTCAAGGGGATTCAGAGGGATATTGGTATTCTTTGAATGAGTCGACATCATGAAGGGGACTTTGTTAGATTGGATCCTAGTATAGTAAGGAGTCTGAGAGTTGGTGAAAGAATTATCTTCAAAGGAGGGAATGGAATCATCAAATAACCCATGTAGATTGGGTTCTCCCTCATCTTCTTTGTCAGCTCTAAAAAGGACGGTTTCATAAGAAAAATCATAATGATGGGGCTCAATTGAGGATTTTGGAGGATTCAAATTTCTATGTTGTTTCCTATTCGACTAGGAGATCTGGACGATGTCCTCTAAGGTAGTGCAATTTAGTTATAAGTGTGAGCCAATATCAGTAGTCGGCACCAAGTGGTCAAGGTATGAAATTCAAAAATATGTGTGGAGTGACTCAGACCCGCACCCCCTTGAGCATTAGACTGGTTTAGGATGACACCTCCATTATTCGGAGTGTTGTTCCATTGTTGATTGTTTGTCCAAGTATTCTTATGACTACTATTGTTTTGTGATAATTTTTGGGTCTGAAGTAGTTGGAACTCTGTTGTCCTGAAAAGATATTTCCCCATTAAGATGAACCGGGGTTCTCAGATGAAGAGGGTCCCATGTTCAGTTGTCTCATGTTAGTAGTAAGAGAGGACACAAGTCACCGGAGGGATTCAACCTTGATGGATAACTGGGTGGTTTGGTCATAATGTGATGGTTGGGGTGGTGGGCTTCCAGCATCCATCAGGGCTATAGAGGGTAGTTCATTGGAAGATGACACTTGTAAGAAGGGTATCTCAGGGGCCTGAGGCATCAATTTCTATAGTTGTGTCTAGGGTGAATGCTCTGGATCTAGGGGAGCATGGATGGAGGTGGGGTAGACATATCAGGGTACCTGACTCATCATTGGGGAACCTATCACCATGTTAGGGTTGTACCCACCCATGTACACACTTCCCCTAGGATGCATGTTGTACAACATGATTTTCCCAATACCTTTGGGCGTCTTACCCAATTTTTGGGATAACTCAAGGGAAATCTTGTAGAATTTTTCTAGGGTATCCATATCATTTGTAATGGTGGTTCTCTAGAGGAGGGTTGTTACAAAAGGGTCTATCGCATTAAGGTACACCTAGATGGTCACCTTAGTTGATGGGATGAAAGGACCCGTACATCATTTTAGAGTTCTCTAGAACTGATGGTTGAATGTTTCCAAAGGTTCATTAAATTCATTTCTAATGGAAATAAACTGACTTTGGGACCAAGTGGGTTCAACATGAATGTGAAATGCTTCCAAGAAGGATTCTTCCATATCTTACCAACTATTGATGGAGTTGGTGCGTAGGTTCAAATACCAGTTTAACTCATTTTCCCCAAGGGATAGCGGGAACATTATTCTCACCACATATTTATGTTGGATATGATGCCTATTCATGGAATCTTTATAGGCATGTAGATGTTCTTCTACAGTCTGGGGACCTAGGTGTTCATATTTTCGACATTTCTTCTCTAGTTGTAGAGGAAGATCATTCACTGCGTTGGGGAATCGCCCCATCGGGGAGCCAGTGTTGGTTAAATATGAAAGCATTGGGACTATTTGATTTGGGACATTTGTATTTTTCCCTACACCCTATTGGAAAATTAGGGTACTCTAAGAAGTTGTAGACGCAGATACATGGGTTGAGGGCTATATTTTCCTATTATTTCTTTTCCCTCAGATAGGAGGTCTGAGTTTAAAAAATTCTCTAGGGTTTTGGTTCGATTGAAGAATTCTTTCAAATCTTAGGGGAAAGAATGACCCTAACTGATGGAAATGTTGGTTCCTCAAATTACTACTTGAGGAACCCTCTAGAGGTTTGGTATCAAATTCCTCTAAAAAGAATGAGCTCATACCCTCCTTCTAGCACCAGTTTCTGTTAATAGGAATTTGTGACAACCTCACCAATAGGGTCAAGAGAGTTTTCATTGGGTACCAGAGTACTATCCAACTTCACTTGAAGAGGTTTAATGGAGAGTGAGCTCTCCTTGCCTCCAAGCACTTGGTAGTCGAGACATGATAATAGGAGAATGGTCCAGTTGGGTAGGGGATTGTTTTATGTTAAGGGGCCTGCTGGTTTTAAATCATCAAATTTTAGGTGCTTAGAATGATGGGGTTCCAAAAAGTATTAGTTATATTTAGCAAAGAAACCCCAAAGAGATAAACTAGAGTTAGAACAATAATCTATCTATAGTCGCATTATAAATTTATAAACATCAACAGTGTCCCAGACAAAGAACTAACAACAATACCAAATGCATATATGATCATCAACCAAACATACATCAGTAGCGAAGTAAAATATTTCATATAACGGTAAATGAACTAGAGAAAAGGACATAAGGAAGCATACAACATGAAATAAATTTGTTAAATATGCAATCAAAGACAACACAAAGTGTAACACCAAGATTAATCTTTAATTCCTTCATTAACTTCAAGAGCCAAAATAACTAGTTAGTACATTCATGGCTCCAAGGGACCATTAATCTACTCACATTGGTCAAATAGCTAAGATAAGAGCATGAGAGAGAAAATCACTATGGATAAAAAAATCATAAATTTTGCTGACCCTTGGAATGGCACAAAACTTCTTATTTATAGATAATATTTTCTATCTAAATCGGGATCTCCAACCTATACAACCTACCTATTTGCATTATCTACAATATTTACAACCGATACTATCTGTGATGTCACAATCATTCCTATTACATACAATCATTGAAAAGAAATAAGAGAGAAGAGAGAAAGGAAAAGAAGAATTCGGGGAGATCAACCATAGGGAGAAGTACCCTTTTACTTATGAATGTGACTTTACATTATAGGTAACTTGAGACACACGCTCCATAAATGCAGCATCGACTCCTTATCTCTACGTACCTTCCATGTACGCCAAATACCAATTGTTGAATTGGCACCTTGGGAGCTGGGAAGACGTCTATAGTTTCCTATCCTTCTCATGTCACTTTCAAGCCACACTATACCTGCTTAATTTATGACAAGGAACCAACAACAACCCTGGAAGGCGGTCAATTGAATTCATAGGAATCATCAATGTGAACCATCGTAAAGAATACAAAAATAAAATATAGAACTCCAGGATACGAGGACCGATGCTCAATGAATAAAGAATGGAAGAATAGAGACTCATGGGAGAAGAAACTCTAGGACCTGAAGGATATATTACTCCTTAAATTTATTGAAGGACTCTAATATTTTGATCAGCCCCTCCTTATCTACCTCCTTTAGACAGTCTTGGCAAATGATAGCATCTTTGAGGTGATCACTCGCGTCCTCGGCCTTTGCCTTCATTTCTGAGACCACCCTCGTGGTATTATTGGCTTTGAGAACTAGCTAGAAAATTTATCCCATTTTGAGCTGTCAAAATCTCTGGAGGGCCAAAATTTTGCATCAGCTACCTCATTGAATTTAATCAATAAAGAATCTATAAGAGTATACATCCCAAGGCTCATTGGATTAGATGAAGTAATTTACTTGATGAATGTTGTATATTGGTCCAATGGGTTTTGGATTGCAAAAATATGATTCTCTAAGACCCTTACCAGTTGCTTTCTTGTCTTAATTTAGAATGCAAGTCTAGAGTATTGGGTCTTTGGTAACCCATACAATTCGCTGCAAAAAATGTGTATTTCCACTATGTTATCGCCAAGATTCAAAAATTCCTCCAAATCATCCTTCTAGTCTTCATATTTTTGGACTATTTCTGCTAGACCAGAAGGATGATCTTTAGCCTATCTATAATGTCATGAGCCCTGAAGAAGTCTAGGAGGGAATCGCACAAAAATATCCTCACCATCCCAAGTTGTTCACCTATCCATTCCTCTACTGCCAGCGCTTTCTTTTTCATTACCCTTAGTGCATCTATGTGGCCCTATAGAATTGGTGTTTTGGAGGTGGAGGGTTTGGGCATTGCAGAAGAGAGTGGAAGTGTTAACTCCATTAAGAGCCTCTAGAATTTCAACTCTAACACTTGAAGATCCTTTCTCTTCTGATACTCTTTTTCATACCATTCATGAATATCCTAGTTTGCTTCATCTAGGAGATCTCATTCCCCTCTTCGGTTTCTTCTACCCAGGGGAATTTCTATTATGGTGTAATCTTCAACCAGTATTTCAGATTCATCCCTACCTCTTGGTGGGACCACCACTATTACCACCACATTTCCATCTAGATCCCTCTAGGTAGTGTGGAGTGTGAAATCCTTTTTTGGCTTCTTTTCTGCTTGGCCTTTGGCCAACATTTTGGTAAGTGACAGAGGGGTCAATACCCTTATTGACATTTTTCTCCTCTGGGACTCTACTAGCCACTATGGAGGGCCTTGTACCTCACACATATTGTTGTTGAACCTAAGGAGGTATCCCTGGGTCTTTTCTATGGATCCTTCATTATTGTGTCATCGATTTTGTTGCCAAGATTATTACCTGTATTTTCTCCCTCTATCTCTATATCATTTCCCATGATATTTTTTGCAAGAGGGGAAGATGGTGGCGGTTGTAGAACCTTTTCATCTTCAGCTTCTTGTTGAAGTCCTAGTGTGGCCCCTTCCTTGAAGGTGTCTAGGAGAGTCAATGGGCCTTGGATACATGTTGTAGGTTGGAGCATAGCATCTTGGGATATGGTTGTTCCCGAAGGTTCAGTTTCCCTAGATGCCAACAATTGCTCTACTTCAAACTTTTTTTCCTATCCTTTCTTTTCTTCTTGTTTTCTCTTAGCTTCCTTTTTCTAGTGCTCTTCTTCTTTCTCTTGGGAATGTTTCCATGTCTCTTCAATCTCCTCCTTATTCCAGAGGGTATCTGTATCCTTTTCTTGGACTACCTCCTTGGTCGCTCTCTCTTCAACTTCATGTAGACTTCCCAGTTCATCAAATTGGAAGAAGTTGTCAACATTTTTTTGTGAGATCTCAGGCAGATCCTCTAGGGAATAATCTTTCTTAGAGGAGGAAGTGGAGGAAATATCTTGGACCTTAGCCACATTTTCAATTTTTGGGCTCGAGTCCTTATTAGGAGGGGATCTATCTTATTTTTTCTTCTTTCTCCTTTGGAATGGCGCCCCGACGACAGCCATTTCTACTTCTTCCCCAATATCCTTGCTTCATTGTAAACTAAATGGAGTAACCATGGAGGAAGTTGTGTCTTACATGGTTTGAGAGCCTACCGGGGTGGCTCTAGGGAAAAATGTTACTCTAGAGCTAGCTGCTTCTGCTAGCTTCTAAGACCTCTCAAATTTTTCATCTAATTTCCTCGTGAGAGGATCCAGTACCAAGTTCGACGACTAGATGGATGCACTAAGATTTTGTTTTCCTTTGGATTTGGATTTTTCCACCACTCAAGGTCTAGGAAAAGGTGCCCCTAAAAATGGTGTATCTAAATGGACACTCTTTAGACATACCCTGGAAAAATGAGTGTGAATTCACTCAATAATGGTTCTAGAGATGACCTCAATAGTCAAAAATTTTGGGGTGCTTGAGTCTATTAGAGGGAGGTCCATCTTATCAATACCTGATTATTTATACTCAGGGACTTCAAAGGACTCACTGTTAAAAAAAATTTGTGGGAACGTCTAGAGGTTGAGATGCTCCATCACACCCTTTGACATTCTTACATATTGCTTGCTTAAAAATCCTAAATCATGTTGGAAATCCTCTGATAAATCCTCTAAATGTGACTCATGGGGTTGATACCCCCAGGGAATTTCCTTCTTTAACTGACCACCTGAATAATAATTCTTGCGGCTGAGTGAAAAATTGGCTAGGCTTAGACAATTTAATTCATTCTCTTCTTCAAGGGATTTTGTGAGGGAGCATGTATACTTATTGCATACAACTAGGTGATCTTCCTTGTGGCCAATAAGGCATGAAAATCCACTATCTACCTATAAGACTCTAAGAAAACAACTCTATCCCCATAGTGCTTCAATAAAAAAAGGGCCTTCGATGAACATTGTGACCCAGATGTAAGTGTGTTGTGAAAATTGGATGAAATAACATCCCCATGGGCTAACCATAGTCATTTCCTTTAGAGACAGTCTGTACCCTAGATCCTTAGTGAGTGCCTCATTCTTGTGGAATAAAAAGGCATTGTTTACTCTACAAAATTTTGAAAGCACTCATCCCATTAGATATGGAGAAAATGATCTCATCGGGTGGACTATCTCATTTCTGTCCCAAAGTCACCTGTCCTCGATCCCAAAATTATTGTGTTATTTTGAGCTAGGGACCACAAAAAAAAAGATGTCATGAAAAAATCATGATCCTCTCCCACCTTTCTCATCTAGGCATCCACATGATTAGAAATAATAGATTCCCAATCAAATTTTTTCTTGTTAGTGGTCATACAATACAAGAAATAATACATCTACGAGGAAAATTCTCAAGTGTTAGGCTCACCAAATATCCTGCACAAAAATATTATCCTGGTCTGAATTGGCTTCTTGAATTCAAAGCTAGGGATATCTGATTTCATCTTCTTAAAGTCTCAGTGTGGAAATCTCAACCATTCTGCATTAAGGAGGCGTCAGGCCACATCTCTTACCTGTAAAATTTATGTCACTAAGATTTCCCGGGTCTGAAAAATAGATCCTTGGAAGAATGGAATTCGCCAAACTATGATGACAACATTGTGATCTAGGGAGGCAATGGGCACTTTAGAGGATGTGACAGCATCTTGAGCAGTTATATTGCAATTTTTATCCATGAGTAGTGCTAATTCTAGGGCTTGTAGAGAGTGTGGGAAGAAAGTTGCCTTGATGATCTCGGAGGCAACTATATTTACTAACACTAGGTCATTGGCCTGCCTTAGCAGGTATATTACCTGGAAAAGGCCCTTTAGTTCAACCCAAGTACCAAAATCTGTATCTGTAACTACCCAAAGTATGGTTTCAATTCAGGATCCTTGGATTGTCCCATCCTTTTGTACTTCATCACCAAGGGGAGCTTCTCCAAGGCTTTTTCTTCTTTTGAATTTTTGGCAGGAACTGCCAATGTGATCAAGAGTTTCAAACTACCTAGGGGTGATCCTTCTTCTACCATCTTTTCCCTCTCTTGATTATAACCTATAAGACCATATGACCATCAGTATATGAGATATAATATATTTATCTTAAGAAAACTCTGGATCCTGAGACTTTGAAGATTATACATTGTCTTTTGAACATTAATAAAAAGCATTAATTATCAATAAGAATACTAGATAGGGCATCTTCTTCATGAGAAAACCATAAAGAAGATGATGCATGTTCGAGACAAATGGAGTCTGAAGATAGTAACTTATCCAACTACCATGAAGGGTGTGTTGGTGATCACCAAGACACCTTAGGACAAAGTCCCAAAATAATAGAAGTACAAGTGGGTATTTGATGTGACATTAATTAAATGATCAGTCACTTCTGAGGTTAGACACGTGCACATCCACTCACATGGAGTAATGGAATTTAACTAACAGTTGGCATAACGTGAATGACAATAATGGCCAAATATGAAAAATTTGAATGTTCAATCATGGGAACTAGTCCCACCATTAAGGTGGACATAATAGAGGAGAGATAAACCTAAAAATGAGTCATTTAAGTATACTGACTTGGTTCTGTAACCTGCCCAATTCTTACAACTCAACTAAGCTCAATCATTTGACATTGACACCTGACCATACTGAGTCAACAACAAGTCTATGACCCATTATTATAATGTGTGGTCTAACAGACCTTGCAAAGAACTTGAAAAGACATATTTACACAAATATTTAAATGGAGCTCGCTAATTATCAACCTACAAGAATTTACAACATGTACATGCATTCCCATAATATATACATACATTGATAGGGCATATACAAAATATAGAGCAATCTATAAATTTAAAATCATTTACACTAACCTACATAGCACCAAACCCACGGGTTAGACATGTTGTGGAGAGAAGAGAAAAAAACAATGAAGGATGAACCCAAAATCCCACACAAGCACTATTTATAGTATGGGCCTTGGGAGACATGATGGAAAGGAAGAAAAATAACAACAAAGAGAAGGAAAGAAAACCCAAACAAGAAGAAATAAAGAAGGAAAACAACAACCCAATGACCAAGGAGGAACCTACTTAAAACATAGAATGTTGAAACCAATGAAACCTCTAAACACCACTTTAGCAGTCACTTTGATCACTCAATGCCAACACCCAAATATAGAAGTGAGCACCCAAACTTAGAGGCAAGCGCTTGCACAATTTTACTATTAGAGATTTGAGCTCGCAAAATGCTTCACACTAATTTTCTCAAGAGATTTTTTTTTGTGGTAAATGTAATAGTGAAGGGTAAAATCCTTTTATAATTCTTGAGGGAGTGCATTAATTTCTAATCAGGATTCTAAGGATAAGTAGATTTTGAAGTCCAGACCTCGAGGCACCCACCATCCACTTCTTCAAGAGAAGACAAAAGTGATGACACCAGAATCCCCAGAGTCTAGAATCCCTTGAATTCAAATGATAAGACACTCCATGATCTGGATCCCATAGAAACACCAAACAAGAGAGAAAATAAGGCAAAAACAAAAGAAAAAAGGGGGACCCAACATTTTTCTGAACAAAATGTAGGGACGAGTATGCAGAGCATAGTAGGTTGTTGTTTTTGAGTTAATAAAGAGAAAAGATGGTGTTGGATATCATCCTTGTGAAGTCATTTGTTATTTTATATAACCAACATTCTCCTCTTGGATACTTGGTCCACCTTCACCCCATTGTTTGAGTCACTTAGTTTGTGTAAACCTTGGGAAGGGATTTTATTGTTAATATGTTTTATTATAATTATTTTTTTGTAATACTTCCCTTCCTCTTGTATGTGGTTTCACCATATGTGTAACCTGTTTGGTTCTTAGTTCTCCTAGTTTGTGGGTGGCCTTTTAAAGGCCTAAGATGAGAGGTTAGCCTCCATGGTCATTTTTTTTGTTTTTATTGCAGGTCTACTCTTTGTTTCAAGATTGGAAAATATGGTGTAACAAAAAAAAGAATTTCTCTCCATTGTCTGCTGAAGATTAGAGTTTCTTTGTAATTGGAGTTATTCCTAATTTTGTAAAAGATTTAGATTTACTTGTATAGATTTTTATTTGTAAATTTTTTCAAGTTAAATCCAAGAGAAATGTAAATTTGGGAACTCGATGTTATCCTATGTGTTTATGTTTTTTTTGTGATTGGATGCATAACTGAAAAAAAAAAGTTTAAATTATGTATTTTATGTTCTTTTTGGAAAACCCATTGTTGAAGATTAGAAATAAAGTAAAATTTTGACACTTTAAATACAAACAAATATGTGTTTAAGTTGTATTTTGCATACTTTTATGCTGTTAGAATGCTAGTAAAAAAGGCAATGTAATACAAATCTTACTTTTAAATACAATCAAATGTAGGTTTATGTTAAAATTTGCATAAATTTACTTGTTCTTGGAAATGGTAGTGTAGGAAATATAGATTAGAAAACCTTTGGTATATATTTCAGCTTTAGAACACATAGAGAAAAAAATAGCAACATTATAAAGTGGACAACAATGTAAACTAGATAAGACTTGCATTTTAGAGTAATTTTCTTTAGCTTCATATGCACACACACATATACACACTTAGTTATGTATATATATACATCTTCAAATAAGGAAACGTTAACTTAACATTCAATGTCAACATCCCATCTAACCGTCTATATATATTGTTAGAATGATTTAAAATAACTGAGAGGGGGGTGAATCAGTTATCCTCAGGTCCAGATGTACCAATTAAAATTTTAAACACTTCAACCAAATCAGATCTACTCAACAATCCACTCGGTCTCTATAGCATATGATTAGTAACATAAACTTGTTTTCCACTGTCCTAAAGTAATCAAATTGTAGAATATAAAAATCTTAACAATAAACAGATAAAATAACATTCACACAAGTATGACACCAGGATTTAAAGTGGAAACCCAATATGGGAAAAATTACCGGTAACATGCTACCAATATTTTACTCTTCTGAAGTGAGCTCTGTGAGGAGCCAACCCTGATAAAGGTTACAATACACACTGTTAGGTGTAACCCTGTTAAAGGATTTAATCACCATATAAGGAGTGAGCCTTGTTAGAGGACTTAAGATTATTCCATTAGAATGTCACCTTGATTAAAAGATTTAAAAAATGACTGTTAGGTCAACCTTGATTAAAGGATTTTAATTGATACAATGGTTAGAAAGTAATAGCAATTTTCATCTGAAACATACAACTCACTTTTCAAATACAAATCCACTTTCGCTGAAATTTTAATTCACTGACTAGCCTCCATTATAATTTCCATCTCTCTAATCTTCTTGGAAATCCATCAAGAAATCACCACTTCACATTTCTATACTACTCTTATTAGCCTTTTCTGCCTTCTACTTAGATTAGCAAATCAACTGAATCAACCTCTTACCATAACATGCAATCAGGTTAATCTTATACCTCTCTAATAAGGTAGCTCGATCTTTTTCCTCTTAATCATCACCATAGATCTTAGGTTTTTGTGAGATCCAATGAATCCTTCTAACATTTCATTCTCCTTATACTTTCTAGATACTTCTCAAAACTCCTTGAATCCATACATAGAAATAGTTAAAAATATATTAAATGCTCCATAATGTTCATCCTTGTCTTCAATACGCTTTACATATCAGAAGAATTCAACTATGTCAACTGGGATCTCAATTCTTTCATAAACTGTAAAATACTAACACTCGATCATCACTAGATAACTCAGTAAATACTGATACTCAATCGATACTATATAACTCGACATGTACTAATGCTCAGTCAACACTCACATCACTCGGCTTAAACTAAATTTCCTTAATATTCTGCTATTTTTCTTAGTCAAGACTAAGCTTTTAGTCTTCCTTGCCTCACTTAGTGTTAACGATAAACAACACATTATCTTGTCAATGTGCCAACTAATCAAGTACCCATTGTAGTTTCTCACAAATCCACCATTTCATTGGGCCTTCTTGTTATCTCCTATTTTCAAATATTCTTCATTAATCAAATGATATGGCACTTTAGTAGATAGCAACTATCTTACCGGTTAAGGTTTGACATCAATGACAATATAACACTTGTTTCAATTGTAGCTTCCAACAATATCCCTCTTTGGCATTGATGGAAACACCACATGCATAGTTACCATACAATCCAAAAAGTATGTTCTATTAACAAATTTCCATTAATGTCCTTACCTTCATTCTTATTCTCTTCCAATACAAATATTATCTCCCTCTTGGATAGATCTCTCTCTCTCTCTCTCTCTTTATAACTTAGCTTATCTCCCTCTTAGTCATAGTATTATCTCCCTCTTTGACAACAATGTCAAAGTCATTCATTTTCACCATGTAGATATCTCTGTGTCAACTTTATGAACTATATGCTCCCTTTGTCATCTTTCTTATGATTGGTCAACATCTCATGTGTTACTCTTCACAACTTTAGGCAACTCCTAAAGTGTGACCTCCTTGCATCAATTTCTCAAATATTCTGGGTAATAGATTTGATGCAATCACTCTATTTAATCTAATTAGCCTTAGTTATGGCAATCACCCCTAATTTACCTCTCAAATACTCATGTGCATCCTTGGTTAATTCTTTAGTAAATATATTTGCTAACTGCTCCTTTATATTCACATATTCTAATCTCACTTCTTTGTCTTGAACTAGCTCTCTCAAGTAATGATACTTGATAGAAATATGCTTGGTCTTAGTGTGAATCACAAGACTCTTTGATATATTGATAGCACTTGTGTTATCACAAAAAATAACAACTGTCTTAGTGATCTCTTCCTTCATACCTTTCAACAATTTCTTGATCCACACTATGTTTGAACAATTAACTATTTCTGCTACATATTGAGCTTCTGTTGTAGATTGAGAAATGCAGTTATGTTTCTTTCTTTTGCAAGAGACTAACCTCTTTCCTAGAAATAATGTGCCACCACTTATAATATTTCTATCAACCACATTATCTTCCCAATCTGCATCAGTATAAAATTTCAGTTCAAACTTCTCATTCTTCTTATAATACAATCCATAATCTTTTTTCCTTTCATATATCTTAGTATCCTTTTCACTGCCATCATATGATTATCTTTAGGATTTTCAGAAAATATTTCAACAATCCCAACTTCTAATGCAATATATGGTATGTTGTGAGAAAAATATTGTAGCTTCCCAATCATTGACCTATACAAGGTTTGATTCACTTCTGTTGTATCATCAGTCTTTGATAGTTTATGTCCAGTAACCATGGGTGTACTTATTCGTCTTGAGTCTTCCAAACCAAATATTTTCAAAATCTCCTTGATATATTTAGATTGAGTAATCTAAATACATTTCTTCATTTGATAAACATGCAAACCAACAAAACACTTGATCTTTCCAAACATAGACATCTCAAATTCAGTTTGCATTTCATTTGCAAATGTTTGGCATAAAGTATCTTGAACTCAAAATATGATATCATCAACAAATATTTCAGCTCATAATATCCCTTTACTTTTTTTAGTTTTCAAGTACACGTTACTATTGTCATTTGTCCTTGTAAAACCAATTTTGACCAAATAATTATGTAATATTTCATAACATTCTCTAGGGGCTTGCTTCAATCAATACAGTGCTTTGTGTATTACAGACCATATTATTCTTGCTTGAATCAACAAATCCTTCAGTTTGTTCAATGTATACCTCTTCTTCTAGTATTCCATTTAGTTGATTTAACATCCATCTTATACACTTTGAATCTTTTGTAAGTTGCATATGCAAGTTGAGTTCTAAATCCTTCCAATCTAGCAACTAGGGAAAATGTCTCACCATAGTCAATGCCTTCTTCTTTTGCATATCCTTTGTATACTAGTCTAGCCTTGTTTCTTATGACTTCTCCATGCTCATTCGACTTATTTCTAAATACCCACTTGGTTCCAATAACATTCTTTTCCTTTGGTCTAGGTACTAGTGTCCAGGTTTTTTTCTTCTCTATTTGCTCAATTTCTTCATTCATCGCTTGAATCCAATATTCATTATCCAAAGAAACTTTCACTAATTTGGGCTCAAATTCATATAATAAAAAAGTTTGATTTTTCAATTTTCTTCTTGTCATTACTTCAGAATCTTTTCTCTAATTATTTGATCTGGTTTATGATGTCTTCTTACATATTTTTCTAATGTTGGCTTTGGTCTCCTTTCTTCTTGGTTTTATTCTTTAGATTCATCTTGCAAATTCACTTCAGGTTCATCTTGTGTTTCTTCTTCCTTTTCTGATTGCTCGATAGTTACCTCCTGATGCTCAACAACTTCTTGTTGTGACTCAGTAGATTCTTGTTGTTTCTCGGTAGCATCATTCTGTTGCTTGACAACTTCATTCTCTAGTTCAGGTAAACTATTGGGCTCTCCTTCATTCATGTATATAAAATATCTATAATCTTCAGGTTCTTTATTGCATTCAAATTTTTTATTTTCTTCATATTCATCAATTCTAACATTTGCACTTTCCACAACTTTGTTATTGTTAGAATTCAAAGACTTATATGCTATGGTCTTAGTGGAATAACCTAGGAATATGCCTTCATAACTTTTACCATCAAGTTTTCCATTCCTATTATCCTTCAGTATATAACATATACTTCCAAAAACTTTAAATTATTTTACATTAGGTGCATAACCATACCATAACTCATAAGGTGTAGCATCTATACCTTTCTTGACTTGTACTCAGTTCAAGGTATAGACTGTTGTACTTATAGCTTCTCTCCAGAATTTTTGTGCAACATTTTTCTCTATCATGAGTGTTCTAGTACAATCCATGAATATATTCCTTCTTTCAGCTATACCATTCTGTGGGGGATTCCTTGGAGTAGACATCTATATTTTGATTCCGCTATCATTTCAGAATAAGTTGAAGTCATTAGATATAAACTTTCCTCCTTTGTTAGATCTCAGACATCTCAAGCTCTTACCTGTCTCTTTTTCAACTTTTTCCAAATACCACTTAAACAATTGAAAGGCATCATATTTTTCTTTGATAAACATTGCAGTAATCATTCTAGAGTAATTTTCAACAAATAGAATGAAAAATTTATCACCATGGTAGCTTTGCACTCTAATAGGCCAACAAAGATCAGTATGAACCAATTCCAAAATATCATCAAAAGTGTGGGTTTTTTTCTTAAAAATAGACTTTTTCATTTTTCCCAATTGACATTGCTTACACATCACGTTATCAGGTTTCTTCAATCTCGGTAACCCTCTTACTCTTTTCATCTTACTAATGTTTACCAAATTATCAAAGTTCACATGACACAACCTTTTATACCATAACCATACATCATCATATTGTGTAAACAAACATGTCTCATTAGATAGATCTAGATAGAACAAATTATATCTTATTTTTTCTCCACTTCCAATTAGTTCATCAGTAGCATCAAAGATTTTATCCTTTTTGTGATGGAATTCAACTCGGTATCCAGAAGTGTTCACCTATGCAACACTCAAAAATTTATAGTTAAGTCCTTCAACCCAATAAGCATTGTCACACCTGATCTTATCAGTCAATTTTATTGATCCTTTTCCTTTCACAAGACATGGTGTATCATTACCAAACTTAACACTACCACCTTTGTAATGATTTAAGGTTTCAAAATTACTTTTATCACTATTCATATGATGTGAGAAACCACTATCAATTATCCATCTATCACCTTTACTCACATATGAAATAAGTGCAGTTTTCTCATCTTCATTAGAAGCATCTTTCATAGAAACATAAACAACCTCTATATCATGGTCATCATATTTATCAAATTTTCTATCAATTTCTTCTTCAGCAATAAAGCAGAATTTATTACCTTTTTCCTTATAGTCCTTGTACCTTCTTTAGTCTATTTCATCCCTTTTTTATTTGTACTTTCTTTCTCTTCTTTCATCCTTGGCATTCCTATCAGGGCATCTTGTTGCAATATGGCCAACTTTGCTGCATGAAAAACATATTATAGGGAGTTTACCTTTAAATTTTCCTTTTCCTCTCGGTAGTCTTATATCCATTAATGACTCAATCTCATCAAGATCATCATCAAAAGTGTCACTATCACTATTCACACATATTTCTTTTCCTTTCTTAGACGTGTGAAGAGTCAATTGTGATTTGAATGTAGAATCAACATTGTGAGGGGTGAAATTATCAAAAAATGACAATTTAAAAGCAGTAAGTATACTAGCTAGACCTTTTAGATTTAAGTTGCCACCAGGAGTACATCTCAATTCTTGTATAACAAAAAATCTAATAGCATAAATAGGAAGTAGGGTTCTCAATACCTTTCTTATAATAGTATCATCATTAATAGTTCCATTAGCTCCTCTAATAGAATTCACAACCTATTTAACTCAGCTACAATAGTGAACAATAGTTTCACCTTCTAACATTCTCATTTCATCAAACTTACCTCTCAAGCTTTCAGATTTGTCTCTTAGTACATTTGTGTTTCCACCATAGATACCTGCCAGTGTATCCCACATTTCTTTTGCAGTAGTGCAGTCTTTTATGTCTTGAAATTTAGGATAACTTAGGGCTGATGTAATCTCCCATATTGCTTGATTGTGTTCTCACTTTTCCTTCATCTTTTGAGATCTCAAAGGTGTAGGAACTGAAATGTAATCATGTTCCACATAGTATTTTGTTTCTTCTCCAATTCTAGTTAGGTGTAGCTTCATCAAACTTTTCCATGCAGTTGATTGTGTTCGCACTTTTCCTTCATCTTTTGAGATCTCAAAGGTGTAGGAACTGAAATGTAATCATGTTCCACATAGTATTTTTTTTCTTCTCCAATTCTAGTTAGGTGTAGCTTCATCAAACTTTTCCATGCAGGGAAGTTCTCCTTGTTCAGTCTTGGTACCTCCTTTTTACACATCTTTATCTTTAGCTTCAAGAAACTTTAAAATTTTCCTTACAAGAACCAAAATTATCTGATACCAATTGTTAGAATGATTTATAATAACTAAGAGGGGGGTAATCAGTTATCCTCAGGTTGAGATGTACCAATTGAACTTTTAAACACTTCAACCAACTCAGATCTACTCAAAAATCCACTTGGTCTCTATATCATATCATTAGTAACATAAAATTTGTGTCCACTATCCTAAAGTAATCAACTTTCAGAATATAAAACTCTTAACAATAAACACATCAAATAAAATTTACACAAGTGTGACACCAGGATTTAACATGGAAACCTAATATAGGAAAAACCACCAGTAAAATGCTACCAATCTTTCACTCTTCTAAAGTGAGATATGTGAGGATCCAACCCTGTTAAAGGTTACAATACACATTGTTAGATGTGACCCTGATAAAGGACTTAATCACCTTGTAAGGAGTGATCCTTGTTAGAGGAATTAAGATCATCCCATTAGAATGTCACCTTGATTAAAGGATTTACAAAATGACTGTTAGGTAAACCTTGATTAAAGGATTTTAACTAATACAATGGTTAGAAAGTAACACCAATTTTGATCTAGAACATACAACTCACTTTGCAAATACAAATCCACTTTTTCTTAAATGCTATTTCACTGCCTGGCCTCCATTATCATTTCCATCTCTCTAATCTTCTTGGAAATTTGTCAAGAAATCACCACTTTACAGCTATATACTTCTCTTCTCAGCCTTTTCTTCCTTCTTCTTACATTAGCCAATCAACTGAATCAGACTCTTACCATAACTTGCAATTAGGTTAATCTTATACCTCTCTAATTAGGTAGCTCAATATTTTTCTACTTAATCATCACTGTAGATCTTAGGGTTTGGTGAGATCCAATGAATCCTTCCAACATTTCCTTCTCCTTCTACTTTCTAGATACTTCTCAAAACTCCTTTTTGAATCCATACATAGAAATGATTAAACACTCATTAAATGCTCCATGATGGTCATCCTTATCTTTAATATGCTTTACATATCCCAATAATTCACTAAAAGAGGGGTAAAAATTTTATTGAATACCAAAGAGTACAGAACAACAGAGGAAACAAGGAGCACTAAATAGCTTTATCCTGGTCAACAATTTGAACTAGATTATAAGATAAATCAGGGGGAAGCATCCTATGATCAACAATATTCCAATCCAGCGTGTGCTCAGAAGCCCATTTAGCCAAGCAATCAGCCACACCATTCCACTCCCAAGGGATATGCATAAAAGACACAAATTCCAAAGAATTGCATAACTGGATGATCTATTGAATAACCTGAGCCAAATGCCAATCCATATCCATAAGGTTCCGTCTATTCAATAAATTCACTACCACTTGTGAGTCTGTCTCATAGGTAATTCTTCTCCAGCCATGTTGACAACACTGTTCAACTGCAACCAAGATAGCAAGGGCTTCCATGAGGTTATTTGTATGGTAACCCTTGTAGATAGAGAACATAAACTGAACATCACTAGAGATATCATGCCCAACTCCCCCAATGCCAGCCAGTCTAGGATTTCCCTGAGAAGAACCATCAGTGTTGATTTTAAGAACTCCAAACTAGGGAGGAGTCCAATGCCCCTCACAATTAACACACTGAGAGTGTTGCCTAGCTCTATTCCCAGCGCGTCTATGGGTCAAAGAGGGGGCATCACTTTGAAGAGGAAAGGAAAGGCATGAGTAAATACCAGCATCTCTTGGGTCCAAACCTCCACAAAAGTCACATTTTTCTAGGAGTGTTTCATGAATAGAATGAGCAATTTTCCCCCACAAGTGCCTGATCCCCAGATGCACATCATGAAAGATCCTCCTATTTCTCTCAAGCCAAACATGCCATAAAATAAAGGAAGGGCCAATAGTCCAAGAAACCTGAAGAAAAGAGGTCTTGGAAGGGGGATGGCCCAGATGGTCCAAGAAATCAGACAAGGAAGAAACATGCTAGCACGAGCATCCCCACACACCCCACTAGAAGTGCCAAATCTGCTTGACGAAGGAGCACTGGAAAAAAAGGTTGGAGATATTCTCTACACTATTATGGCATAAGACACAGATGGAGGGCCCCTAGAAGCCTCTCTTGCAAAGATTCTCCCAAGTAAGACAGCAATTGTAAACCAAAATCTAGAGGAAAAAGTTACACTTAGGCCAAGAAAAGCTATTCCAAGCTTTCCTCCACCAAGAAACCTCCACCTCATGAAACAATTGCTTAGGTAGTGCAAGGTACCCTAAAGAAACAAAATACTTTCCAAAAGAAGCACCTCCCCAAGCCAAAACATCAGGTTCCTGCAGAGAGCTGCACTCCCTAGAAGCCAAGATCTGAGAAAGCTCCAACCAATCCCCCAGAGAACTACCTGAAAGCCAATTAGAAGAATTCTTCTATCTGTAACCAATAGCAAGGCCTAGGTTATGAGCCTCCTTATAATGAGCCACCTTATTCCATCCAGCAAAAAGGAAAACATCACAAAGTGGCTGTAAGTGTGGATGAGAGGACAAGAGAGGAGGATGCCCATTCTAGTAGTCACTCCAAAACAAAGCCTCAGTACCTCTGTTATAGATCCAAAAAATAATTCTCTTTACCAGGTGAGCACCAATCTTGAGGGTATTCCACACCATAGAGCCTCTTCCCTCAAGAGGAAACCTAGAAACATCTGAAGGTTCAATGCTAGGTAAATACTTGTGTGACAGAATACGGGCCCAAAGTTGAGACTGACTGGAGCACAAGCACTAATAGAGCTTGGTAGCAAGAGCTTGACTACACAACATAGCCAAACAAAGGCTAAGGCCTCCTTCCTTTTTTGGCCTACAGACAGTATCCCAATTGATTAGGCTCCATTTAGAATTTTGCAAATTTCCACTCCAAAGAAATTGGCAAGAAAGAGCATCAAATTCCTTAAGGAAATACACTGGGGCAGCCTGAACCATGCTTCTGTATATAGGAAGGGCCTAAATCACAAATTGTAGGAGAGTCACCCTGCCAGCAGTAGAGAGCCACCTATGAATCCAATGATTGACTTTTTGTTGAAGCTTGTCGAGCAAGCTCTGCCAGAAAATCCTGGGCTATCTTCCCACCACAATAGGGACACCTAGGTAAGTCAGAGGGAGAGTCTCAATCTAAAATCTCAAGATATTAGCAATCCTCCATTGAATAGGCTCAGGAGTGTTGAAGAAAAAAATAGAGGACTTGTGGTCATTGATTTCCTGACCTGAGGCAGCCAAATAAGTATCCAAAGTGAACCAAAAGGCTTCAGCTTCCTAAATCTGAGATCTCCCAGCAAGGGTCGTGTCATCAAAAAACTAGAGGTGGGAAAGAGTGGGCAGACCATTTCCCTATTGCTAGCCCTGAATCATATTTTGGGATACATGAGAACTGATAAGTCTACCAAGTCCCTCAGCCATAATGATAAACAAATAAGGAGAGAGAGGATCTCCTTGGAAAAGACCCCTAGAGGCCCCAAATAACTCAGATGGTTCACCATTAAGAAGGACCGAGAAGGAGGGAGTAGTAACACATCTCCAAACCCAGCTAACCCAATCCTAATTGAAGCCAAAAGCTAGAAGAAATTTCTGCAAGAAACCCCAATTGACTCTGTCATAAGCCTTAGCCATATCAAGCTTGATAAACATGGCATGCTTTCTAGACATACACATAGAGTGAATGGCTTCAAAAGAAATAACCACCCCATCCAAAATTTGTTTTCTAGCCACAAAACCCCCTTTTTCCTTAGAGATAACCATGGGAAGCCAAACTTTGAGCCTCTCTGCTAGGAGCTTAGTAATGATTTTATAGACCACATTACATAGAGCAATGGGCCGAAAGAAGTCTAGCTAATTAGCCTCTTCCTTCTTCGGAATAAGGACTAGGAAAGTAGCATTCAAAGCTCAGGGAATAACTTTGTTGGAATAGGACTCTTGAACCACATCCAAAAGGTCTTGATTGATAATATCCCAAAATTCCTAGAAGAATTCAATAGGGAAGCCATCAGGCCCCGGAGCTTTGCCCTTATGCAAGCTAAAGACCACTTCCTCCAAGTCAGACATACAAATCAGCCGCATAAGAGAGTCATTCATCTCCCTGGTCACAACAAAGGGAATACAGGACAAGATCATATTCTCCTCAATCTTTGCTGGAGGCAAGTCATCTGAAAAGAGAGCAAAGTAAAACTGAATAGCTTCCCTGGACACAGCTTGAGAGAAGGTCAAATGCATGCCATCAGAAGTAACAAGAGAAGAAATGTAACTCTTGTTAGATCAAGCCTGCATAGATTTATGGAAAAATGCGGTGTTCTTGTCCCCTTGTTGAAGCTAGTCAACTCGAGCCTTCTGTTTCCAATAAATTTCTTCTCTAAGATCCCACTCTACTAAATCACTAGAAGCTTGGGATTTCATTATTCCAAGAGCTTCAGAAAAACCCAAATCCTGAATCTGCCTAGTAATAACATCCAGACAATCCTGAGCCCTCTTCTTCATGATGTGGAGATTACCAAAACAATTTTTGTTCCAATTCTTCAACTTCCTTTTGACATACTGTAATTTTTTAGAGAGGGAGAAAATAGTGGTGCCATAGGTAGGGCCACCCTGTCTCCACCAGTGAGCCATTAAATCATGGAGAGAAGAGTCTCGAAGCCACATCAGCTGGAACTTAAAGGGAGGCTTCTTGGGAATGGAAACATAACTAGCCATGAGCTTAATAGGCCAGTGGTCAGAGCCTCTCTGATCAACAATTTCAGAAGAGCGAGAAAGAGAGCCACAATTCCAAAAGTAGGAAACCAAGAACCTGTCCAAGCGTTCCGAGATGGCATCATCTCCAACCCTTATATTGTTCCATGTAAAGAGCCCATTAAGAGGTTTGACATTAGAGAGATGTAAGACATCCATATTTTCCTAAAGAAGCTTAGAATAAGGACCCAAGTGAGCTATCCCACCCCACTTCTCCTCCAGACTAATGACAGAGTTGAAATCCCCAACTACAATCCAAGGAAAGAATGGGTGACAGCTTCTGACATGCCTAATATGTGCCCAGAGCTTAATCTTGCCAGGGAGATCAATAGGGGAATACACATTAGTAACAAGAATCATCTATCCAGTTTCCAGAGAAGAGGCCACCATTGAGAGAGCCGAGTGACAAGAGATCTAGTAGAGAGGTGTAACTTTCCTAGGATCCCAACAAATGGAAAGACCACCAGAGCTCCCCAAAGCACAAACACGCTAACATTTCCCTAGAAACCAAATATTAGGAGCACATCTAAACATAGAATCCACTGAAAGCTTGGTCTCCTGGATACAAAGGATATCTGGAGAATGATTAGCCACCAGCTCATGAATAGCTTTTTGTCTGGGGATGCTATTCAACCCCCTCACATTCCATGAGAGAATAATCATTGAGTAGAGTGGGGGAAATTTTCATCCATGGTCTTTACAGCCCTAGACTCTACCAATAAATCCCCTATAAGTTTAATTTTTTCTTGATCCTGCTTTCGCCAAACTCTTGAGGGAGTAGCAAAAGAGACTTTCTTAAATGGTCTTTGCATTAGGCCCAAAGCAAGAGAAGATCCCTTTCCTTTACCAGAGGCAAACATCCCAAAAATTAAATTGTGTTGGTTGGGATCTCAATTCTTTCATAAACTGTAAAATACTGACACTTAGTCATCACTGTGTTCTTCCGCTCATTCATCACTAGAAAACTCAGTAAATAATGATACTCAGTCGATACTATATAACTCAGCATGTACTGGCACTCGGTCAACACTTGAATTATTTGGCTTAAAATTAAGTTCCTTAATTTTCTACTCTTTTTTTCTATCAAGACTAAGCTTTTAGTCTTCCTTGCCTCACTTAATGTTAAATATAAACAACACATTATCTTGTCAATGTGCCAACTAATCAAGTACCCATTGTAGTTTCTCACAACTCTTCCATTTCACTAGGTCTTCTTGTTATCTTCTCTTTTCAAATCTTCTTAATCAATTAAATGATATGAAACTTTTCTAGATAGCAAGTGTCTTACCAATTAAGGTTTGACATCAATGACAATATAACAATTGTTTCAATTGTAGCTTCCAACATATATATTGATGAACTATAACTGATTGAATGTTTGAAGTGTTAGAATACTTCAGAGATAACTGAGAGGGGGGGGGTGAATCAGTTATCTGCAACTTTAAGTCTTTATCTTTTACTTTATTAATCCAGATTGATACAAAGTAAATTCACATACAGATAACACTTTACACAACACATCAATTTGGTTATAGGGAAACCACATGGTAAAAACCCCGGTGGGAATTAGTACCCACAAAGAACTATACTGTTTATAGTGATCCCTGTTAAAAGATCTTCCAACCCTGTTAGGAGTTGTACATTAAAATGCAGTAGTATAGTGACCTGGTTAAGGGTCAGACCCTATTAGGAGTCTTTTACAATAACCCTGTTAGGGGTGGACTCACTGTCCAAGTGGTGAAGGCTACAACCTTTTGGTTATTTTATACACACTGTAGTAACAACATAAACTGCTGTTTGTGACACTGCTTGTCTGATCAGTTCCTTTTTTTTGCGTTGATGCTTTAACCTCTTGTAAATAAATATAACAATCTAATCTATATTCTGAATGCTTCAACATAAACATCTATATTATCAACATATGACAAATATAGCTCTGCTGCATCAACACTTTGCTCTGCTTGTCAAGCTCTGGCTTTCACAACTCTTCTTATCACAAATGACCTTCTATAAGTACATACACCAAGTATGAGATCATGGTGTAATCACCTAAAAATGGTCACCTAAACCCTAGACCCCCAATCTCATCATTTAATCAAGAAACCACAACTCTTCTTAACATCCTTGTCGGATCTACTAAGCATGCAAGCATAATTACAACCGCGCAAGTCAATGCTGAGTAGACGTGTCGCTTCACAAGTTGGCTTCACAAAATTAATCATAACTTTGTAATCTTCTTGAAACACGTCTTGCACCTCCAGAACAATATCAACAACACATAACTAGTTATGAATATACACACACATATCTTGAAGATAGGCGCAACTCGATTAACATGTTACATACGTCGGCCTTAAACAGTTATTCCTCCAGAACTGTAATCGTCAATAACAGAATTACATATCATATATGAGTCTACATGTATGAACATAGCATAGTAAACATGTCAACAACATGTATCTATCCACGCTGGTCTTCATGTCATCATATTGATAAGTACACATAGAAGTACTACTGTGTATTATATGTTGTCATCAATGACAAACATACAATCACTCAACTGTTCAGAATCAAATCTCCAACAATCTCCCCCTTTGGCATTGATGGCAACATATGATATAAAAAAAACTTGCGTTCATGGTGTCTTCTTTCTTTTACAATCTTCTCAATATCCTCAACAAAGATTCATCTACACTGCTTCAGTTTCATGTACTGTGTATTCTCTAAATACTCCCCCATTGTCATACTTCCCTACTGTGTTCCTTGTTTGTCTTATTTTTACTAGTACATACTCCCCCATTGACATCAATGGAAAAGGGTGCCATAACCATTCTGCACAGGTACTACTCTAGAAGTAGAGTAGTCAACCATTCATCAGTCACATAGGACTGATGTACTTGCTACTTTTTCTAATCAAAATTAGGAGAGGGAATGACAACCAACTTCTCCCTTAGATACTCAAAAGTATCCTTTGCTAAGGGCTTCATGAAAATGTCTGCTAACTGATCTTTTGTGTTTACATAATCCAATGTCACTTCCTTGTCTGCAACTTTTTCTCTCAGAAAGTGATACTTGATCTCTATGTGTTTTGTCTTTGTGTGCATTATAGGGTTCTTAGACATGTTAATAGTACTGGTGTTGTCACAATGAATAACAATAGGATAGTCAACCTAAATACCAAAGTCTTTAACCATCTATTTTATCCAAACAATTGTTGTACAATTCAGTGCTGTTGCAACATATTATGCCTCTACTATTGACTGAGAAATACAGTTTTGTTTCTTGCTTGTCCAAGATACCAACCTTTCTCCAAGAAATACTGCTCCTCTTGAAGTGCTCTTCCTGTCATCAATACAACCTTCCCAATTTGCATCAGTATACACATGAAGTTGTGTATTATCTAATTTAGGATACCATAAACCATAGTCTATAGTTCCCTTAAGATATCTGAACATCCTTTTGATTTCCATTAAGTGATTATGCTTGGGTTCAGCTACAAATCTTCCAACAATTCCAACTACATTAGATATGTCAGGTCTTGATTGAGTTAGATAAATAAGCTTTCCAATCATAGATTTATACAATGTTTTATCAATTGTTGTGGAGTCATCATCTTTTGAAAGTTTACTTCCTATGATCATAGGAGTGCATACTGGCTTTCAATCCTCCATCTTGAATGTTTTCAATATTTCCTTTACATATTTTGACTAATTAATGAATATTCCTTTGTCTGTTTGTTTTACATTTAATCCCAAAAAGTATTTTATAGGACCAATCATACTCATTTCAAATTCATTCTGCATTTCTTTTGCAAATGTTATACTAAGCTTGTCACTACCTCCAAAGATAATGTCATCAACAAATATGGCAACTAATAGTAATCCATTAGGCATTTCTCTTATGAACAAGTTGCAATCTACTTCTCCTTTCTTGAATCCAGTCTTGGTGAGATAACCATCTAGTCTCTCATACCACGCTCTTGGAGCCTGTTTAAGTCCATAAAGTGCTTTCTTTAGTCTGCATACCATGTCTGGTCTATCTAAAAGGTTAAATCCTTCAGGTTGTTCTATGTGGACTTCTTCTTTTAAGTCACCATTCAAAAAGGCTGATTTGACATCCATTTGATAAACTTTAAAGTCTTTTAATGTTGCATATACCAAAAAAAAAATTATGGCTTCAAATCTGCTTACAGGGGCAAATGTATTAGTGTAGTCTACTCCTTCTCTCTGTGCATATCCTTTACATACTAATCTTGTTTTTTTTCTTATTACTGTACCTTCTTCATTCATTTTGTTTTTGAAAATCCATTTTGTTCCAATCACATTTTTGTCACTTGGTCTAGGAACCAATTACCATGTGTCATTCTTGATTATCTGATCTAGTTATTCTTTCATTGCATTTTTCCAATCAAAATCATTACAGGCATCTTCAACACTTAAAGGTTCAATATGTGAAAGTAAACATACCTCTTCATCCACTATTAGATTCTTTTCTTTTGATCTAGTCAAAACACTGCTGCTCTGATCTCCAATGATATCATTTTTAGAGTGGTATTTGGATGTAAATTTAGGAACCTTAGGTGTGATTTCTTCCTTTGTAATCTATTGTTCTTCATTGCTTGAATCATGGTCATTGCATGAGACATCAATGCAATCAAACATTTCTTCAATCATAGTATCTTTACTGTTAGGTATGGGTTCTTCTTCAATCAAAGGTGCATAATCATAGTACCTTTCTTGAATCATAAACTTCTCATCAATCTTAACATGTGTGCTTTCAATTATCTTTATTGATCTTAAGTTGAAACATCTGTAAGCTTTGCTTTTTGTAGAGTAACCAAGAAAAATACCTTCATCACTTCTAGCATCAAACTTGCCAATACTGTCATCTCTCTTGATGTAGCACTTGCTGCCAAATATTCTGAAGTATTTTACTGTAGGTACATTACCAAACCATAGTTCATAGGGTGTCTTGTCCACGCCTGGTCTCAATTGAGTTCTATTGATGGTATACACT
>MU226547.1:8433288-8450674 GCA_018584345.1 Thuja plicata | reverse complement strand
TGTAGATGTGTTATCATTTTGTTCTTCCAATCCAGATAGTTCTCTCCATCAAACTTAGGGCTCTCTTTTCTGAAGTATGCCATCTGATCTACCTTAAGCTGTTAGGCTTTCTCTCCAAGGCACTTGGATATGATACCAATTGTTAGAATACTTCAGAGATAACTGAGAGGGGGGGTGAATCACTTATCTGCATCTTTGAATCTTTATCTTTTACTTTATTAATCTAGATTGATACAAAGTAAATGCACATACAGATAACACTTTACACAAAAAATCAATTTGGTTATGGGGAAACCAAATGGTAAAAACACCGGTGGGAATTAGTACCCATAAAGAACTATACTGTTTATAGTGATCCCTGTTAAAAGATCTTCCAACCCTGTTAGGAGTTGTACATTACAATGCAGTAGTATAGTGACCTGGTTAAGGGTCAGACCCTATTAGGATTCTATTACAATAACCCTATTAGGGGTGGAGGACTCACTATCCAAGGACTCACTATCCAAGTGGTGAAGGCTACAACCTTCTGGTTATTTGATACACACTATATCAACAAGATGAACTGCTATTTGTGACACTACTTGTCTGATCAGTTCCTTTTTTTTGTGCCGATGCTTTAACCTCTTGTAAAGAAATATAAAAATCTAATTTGTATTCTGAATGCTTCAACATAAACATCTATATTATCAACATATGATAAATATAGCTCTACTGCATCAACACTCTACTCTGCTTGTCAATCTTAGGCTTTTGCAACTCTTCTTATCACAAATGACCTTACATAAGTACATACACCAAGTATGAGATCATGGGACCTATAGGAAAACTCTTCTTAACATCCTTTTTGGCTCTACTAAGCGCGCAAGCATAATTACAACCACACAAGTCAATGCTAAGCAGACGTGTTGCTTCACAAGTCGGCTTCACCAAATTAATCATAACTTTGTAATCTTCTTGAAACACGTCTTGTGCCTCCAGAAAAATATCAACAACACATAACTAATTATGAATATACACACACATATCCTGAAGATAGGTGCAACTTGATCAACATGTTACATACTTTGACCTTAAACTGTTATTCCTCCAGAACTGTAACCGTCAAAAACAAAATTACATATCTTAACTGAATCTTCATATCTGAGTCTACGTGTATGAACATAGCATAGTAAACATGTCAAAAACATGTATCTATCCACTTTGGTCTTCATGTCATCATATTGATAAGTACACATAGAAGTACTACTATGTACTATATGTTGTCATCAATGAAAAACATACAATCAATCAACTGTTCAGAATCAAATCTCCAACATGAAGATGTTAGCTGATGATCACTGAGACATAGAAAGTTAATGCAAGACATTAAATTAGTTAATGTATTGTATTTTCATTCATGTCAACTTGATATAATCTATATGGTCATGTACATACTTCTAAATACTTCAAAGAACCAATGAATCAAAGGCTATCCTATTAGTAATGCATAAAAGTTAAGTATTCACAAAGTGACTATATACACTGATGAAGTGCACACTGACAGACAGAGTAAACCAACGAGAAAAAAATTCACAGTGGTACCCAATGAGAAAAAGCATAGCATTACCAACGAGCAAATTCATGGTGTTACTCAATGAGAAAATGCATAGTGTAACCTGGCGGACAGAAATACAGTGTTGCCCAACGGATAGACAACCTCAATGGACGGAGATCCTGAAGACAACTAAAGTCTCACTGATAGAATAGTCAGTTGTCATTGACAACTAACTAAAGTATTGGCCAACAGAACAAAGAGTTCAAAAATGAAAAAAGGCTTAGCTATCAAGAGCTAAATATAGACTTAACTAGTAATTATAATTGTTTTAATTGACAAGATAAAGCCAAAGATAAGTAAAGGATTTAAAATTCTTTTGTCCAGTTGGAAAGAAGATCTCTACGAGATAAAATAGGAGTTTTTCTTTAAATCTAATTGGCAAGAATTTTGGATCACGCCAAGATCAAGAAAGACAAGAAATGATGAAATCATGTCTATATAAGAGACAAGCTAATTCCATGTGAATTAGGGGAGTGACAAGAGAATAGGTATTAAAGAGACTCTAAAGGAGAAGAAAGTCTTCATTCAGACCTGATCAATCAAGCTGATGCAAGAGCTAAATTCTAAAAACACCGACGAATAGTGATACAGCACCACAGAGTAGAACAGAGTGGAGAAAAGGTATTGAATTGATAATATTGATCAGAAAGGTAATGTACTTACAATAGATCTAAAAATCTACATTTCTAGTTGTATATGTGAATAGATCAATTTACTGTTTCAATTTAACCATTGAAGCATCAAGTCTCTTAACTAAGAAGGACTTAAAAGTATTTTCTAATTGAGATACATCCAAAGGAGTATCAAACATTTTGATCATACAAAGTAGCATTGGATATGCCTAATACCTATTAATAGGCCAAGTGAGTGTTCCATCAAGGATGGTAGCATTAGATGCCAGATACTAGGTGACAAACTATTCATTTAAATCCTCTAACAAGGTCACACCTAACTGTGTGTTTGTAACCTTTAACAGGGTTGTCTCTTCACCGAGCTCACTTCAGAAGAGTGAAAAAATGGGTTAGTGGTCCCAGTGGTTTTTCCCTTAATAGGGTTTCCATGTTAAAAATCCATGTGTGAATGTGTTTATGAGTCATTACTTTATTTTTTTTCATTTCACATAAGTAAATCTGGATTGATTGGTATACACTAGTTATTTATATTGTATTTCAGTAAATAGAAAGATTGCTAATTGGTAAAAGTGAGAATAAAGTTTGAAAGTGGTGTAGGGCACCTCCCATTTTGATGTTTTAGCATGTTTTTGGGTTGTATTTGGTGTTGTAGTGTAGTTTCTCATAGGATACAATTTTGTTTAACTTCATGATTGTAAGGGCCAATAGTGCTCATTAGGTGATTTAAGGTCATTTTGGCCTAAATTAGTGAAGGTTTCTATTTTGATGGAATTTGGGTTTAATGTGTGTTTTAGGACCCTACATATCCTATCTAGGGTCATGAAAGTCAAACTCACCCATCGAGTTGACAAAAAGAGTCAAAATGCTCAAAAAGAAAAAAGTTGCTTGAGCAACTTTTGCAAGAAATGGACAAAAAAGAAGTTAGAGAAGTTGTAACTACCCATGCTTGTTATATGAGCATGGATTCAATGATTTGAAATGGTTAATGAAATTTTGGATTGCAACATTTGTCTTTGGTACTTCTGTACGGATGAGTGTAACTGCATTCTTGTAATCTGCATTGTTTTCTTGCTACTGTACAGCTGTGTACAGATTGGAATAGAAGATAGGATCCCATGGGGGTGTAGATATTTCAATTAGCTTTCATATGAAATATATAGTTTGTTTTCAAGTTCTTGTAGTGTGAAGTTAGAGAGTTTTGAAAGTCACTGGTCTGCAAGTGACATTACAGTGTTGTTTAGTTAGAAATGGCTCTAACCTAAGAACCCACCGGTGGAATTAACTGAAACCATGGGGGAAGTAGGTTTAGAGTCTATAGATAGGGTTTTTGTTTCCATTTTTTAGTTTAAATGGATTTCCTAGACCAAATGGGAAGCCCTATGGCTGACTCTTGAATATAGGTGTGTCAGGACAGGGTGAAGAAAGATTTGGTTCGAGCACCCATGATTTTTGGGAAAAGACTTAGTGGAATTTTCAGATTCCCTAAATAGTCTCCTAAAATCAAAGGTGGAAGGAGGTGAATCAAATTTTGGAGATGAATTTGATAATTTTTTATGTTGACTGGTCCAAAGGCCTAAATAATAGGCTAAAAACTAGGGCCTGGTGGAAACTAGGGTTATGGGTGCATCCAGAAGTCAGGACTTTGGATTCTGATAGTGTTCATAGATACCTTGAATATTTTCAAGGTATTTGGTGTATTGATTTAGATAATTTGGGAGAATTAGGCCAAAGACAGTGACTTTAGAACTACTAGGAATTAGGCAATTAGGCCTCCTATTGAAATTGAGACCAATTGGACTGGTAATGTATCTAGAAGTGTGGGAAAGGGTTCAGAATAACCTTTTATGGGCCAAGAAGATAGGTAAGAGTCTAAATGAATGTATGGGAAGATCCTAAGCATGGGTTTGGAATTCTAGGAGGAAATCTAGAGAAGAAGACTAGGCATTTGGGGAACTAGTTGGACTAGTTAAGCCTAGAAAATTTGGAATCTTCCAAAGATCAACTATACCTTGGAGGAGAAGTTGATAGTGAGGGTCTTGGAGATCCTAATTGGAGGAGGATCCAAAAATAGGTAAACATTAGATGGTTAGGATAGAGAAAGAAGCATTTTTAGTGAACAAAACACTAGAGTACCAAACCCTCTGCATCAGAGTGGTATCAGAGCCAAAATTTCTTGAAGTTTGTGTATGTCTGAAGGGGAGGAGAGTCAAGAGGTTGATAGCATGCCTCATAAGTCAATGAGTAGGGATTCCATTGTGTAATTGTTTTAGGGTCTCTTGTTTAAGGCTAGTGTGTCCAAGATAAAGAGTAAAAAAGAGATCACCGAATGGGGAGATGAGAGTGATGAGGATGTTGAAAGTGAGACAGAAGAGTCATCTAATAAGGGTAAAGAACCTGAGTTAGATAAGGAATAAAAGGTATTCTTGGATTCCTTTAAGTCCCTTAACAAGGATAGCATGGAACAAATACCATATTATTGTGGAATTTTGAATGGTGAAGAACTATTGGATTGGCTAGAGGCCATTGACAACCAATTTGATTACAAGGAGGTATCAGAAGAGAAGAGGTTCAGCTATGCCAAAGCTAGACTCGAAGGATCTGCATTGGTGTGGTGGAACATGATGTGGGATGATAGGGTAGCTAGTGGAAAGAAGAAGTTAGTTTCTTGGGAGAGGATGAAAATAATATTGAGGGCACAATTCTTGCCTACTGATTATGAAATCCAAATATACAAAAAGTTCCAAAACTTAAGACAAAAGGAGATGACAGTAAGTGCCTATACTGAGGAGTTTCACAAATTGAGCCTAAGGGCTAGAAGACAAGAAGATGAAATGGAGAAGGTAGCAAGGTATCTCAATGGGTTGAGACAAGGGATTCAAGATGAGATTAGCATGATGGATCCTAACAGTATGCACAAGTGTTTCTAATTAGCCTTGAGGGAAGAGGATAAGGCTAGAAGGAGGAATGACTTCCATCAAAGAGGAAGAAGTGGTAACAATAATAGATATTTTTAGAGAGGCGGGAGTAACTTTGGTAGAGGAAAGAGCCCTAATAGACAAGAAGATAATCAGGCTATGGATAACACTGGGGATAATCATTTTAGAGGATCTTTTCAAAGAGGAGGATACTTATTAAGAGGGCCTCTTAGAGAGAGATTCTAGTCACAAGGAAGATCTAATTCATTCTTTACTGGAAAATGTTATAACTTCAACCAAGTGGGTCACACAATGGGTAGATGTCTTAAAAAGACTTCCTCATCTTCAATGGGGGATAGAAGGAATTAGTTGGTGCAAGAATATGACACACAAAGTGTTACTTCTCCCATTTCCAAGGTAGGGCTAGTATTGGATGGAGAGAATTTGATGTTGAGAAGAACTTTATTGAAGGTTCCTAACACCATAGAGCCACCTCAAAGGAAGAATTTGTTCAAGACAACTTGTAAGTCTCATGGGAATATTCACAAGGTGATAGTGGACTCTAGATCCACTAAGAATATAGTATCCACTGAGATGGTAGACAAACTGAAACTTTGGAGAATACCTCATACCACTCCCTACAAAGTTTCGTGGTTAAACAAAGGGCAAAAAATAGTGGTGGATTAACAAAATATGGTTGAGTTTGAGATAAAGGAGTATAAGGACAAGGTCCTATGTGAAATAATTCCTATAGATGCATGTCATCTGCTACTAGGACATCCATGGCAGTATGATGTCAAAGCAATACATGATGGAGAAAAGAATAGTTATGTGATCACCAAGTTAGGGAAGAAGTATCAGATGGATCCTTTGCAAGAACCTAATGAGGAGAAACATGTCAGAACCAGTGTGATGTTATTGAGTGGGAAGGAGTTTCTAAAGGCCATGAAAAAGGAGAAAGGAGTCTATTGTGCAGTGATAGTGAAGCCAAAGGAGGAGACCAAAGAAAAAGTCAGCATGCCACCAGATATACAAGCATTGTTGGAAAGATACCATGACATAGTGGATAATGGATTGCCCAGTGCATTACCACCTATGAGGGATGTAAGCCATCAGATTCACCTCATTCCTAGAGAAAATTTTCCAAAAAATGCAGCATATAAGATGACACAAAGTCAAAATGCAAAGATAGCAAAATAGATTCAAGATTTGTTGGATAAGGGATTGATAAGGAAGAGTTTAAGCCCATGTGATGTACCTACAGTACTTGCACCTAAGAAGGATGGAAAATGGAGGATGTGTATGGACTCTAGGGCTATAAACAAGATCACAATAAGGTATAGATTCCCATTGCCCTGGATAGAAGATTTGATGGACAATTTGGGAGGTTCTTGTTACTTTTCTAAGGTGGATTTGAAGTCAGGGTACCATCAAATAAGAGTGAGTCCTAGTGATGAGTGGAAGATAGCCTTCAAGACCAATGAAGGGTTGTATGAGTGGCTAGTAATGCCCTTTGGCCTAAGTAATGCACCTAGCACATTCATGAGGCTCATGAATGAAGAGCTAGTAGATTTTATCGGTAAGTTTGTAATATTTTACCTTGATGATATTTTGATATTTAGTAGGTCCAAGGAGGAGCACATGAAGCATTCAAAGATGGTCTTAAGGAGGATAAATCAAGATAAGTTGATGATCAATCAAGAAAAGTGTGAGTTTCTGAAAATTGAACTAGTTTATCTTGGTTTTGTGGTTGATAATGGATGCATGAAGATGGATCTTGATAAGGTCAAGTCCATATTGGAATGGCCTACACCTAGGACCATAGGTGATGTTAGGATTTTTCATGGATTGGCCTCCTATTATAGGAAAGTTGTGAGGAATTTTAGTCATGTATGTGCCCCTATCCTCAACACCATAAAAGGTGGAATCAAATGTTAATTTAAGTGGACTATATTAGTAGACTAGGGTTTTGAGATGTTGAAGAAAAGGATTGCAGAACTACCTACTCTTAGGTTCCCTAATTTAAATCAACTCATTTTGGTGGAGTGTGATTCTAGCAAGCTAGCTATTAGAGTAGTGTTAAGACAAGAGGGACACCCTGTGGCATTCTTCTCAAAGAAGTTAAATGAGGCTAAACAAAAGTACTCCACCTATGATTTGGAGTTATATGCTATGGTAAAAGCTCTTAAAAAGTGGAGACACTATCTCCTACCAAGGTAATTTATGGTCTACACTGATAACCATGCCCTAAGTTTCTTGAATGGGAAAGAAAAATTGAATCAAAGGCACCTTAAGTGGGTAGAGTCAATGCAAGCATACACATTTTTCATAAAGCATAAGAAAGGTGTTAGCAACAAGATTGTAAATGCTCTTAGTAGAAGAGTACTCACAATATAGGAGATACAATTGCAAAGTGTAGGGATGGAAAACTTGAAAGACCTCTACTAAGAGGACAAATATTTTAATAATGCCTATGAGGCATGTGTGAAGTTTCAACAGGGATTTAAAGTGGGGTTTACTAAATTTGTGTTGCAAGAGGGTTTATTGTTTAAGGGACACCTCATCTGTATACCTCAGTGTTCAATGAGGGAGAACATTGTGAAGGAGAAACACCAAGGAAGGTTGGGAGGCCACTTTGGAGTGGATAAAACACTTGAACCAGTGAATAGGCATTATTGTTGGCCTAAGATGCATTTAGATGTAAGGAAGTTTGTGGAGCAATGTCAGATATGTCAGAGGGCTAAAGGACAAAGAAGAAACAGTGGGTTATATCAACCTCTATCCATACCTCAAAGGCCTTGGGAGTACCTAAGTATGGACTTTGTTTTGGGGTTACCTAAGACAAGCAAGGGTCATGACAGTGTGTTTGTTGTGGTGGACCATTTTAGAAAAATGGCACACTTCATTCCATGTAAGAAAACCAATGTTGCTTCACAAATTATAGGTATATTCTTTAGGGACATTGTAAGGATCCATGGATTGCCACTGAATATAGTAAGTGAAAGAGATAGTAAGTTTGTGGGTCACTTTTGGAGGACCCTATGGAAGATGCTTGGAACAAACTTATCTTTATCTTCAACCTACCATCCACAATCAGATGGACAAATGGAGGTAGTCAACAAGTCACTTGGGAACTTGCTAAGATGCTTGACTAAGTAGCATGGACTGTCATGGGATCACATCATAGGGTAGGAAGAATTTGCATATAATGACTCCATTAATAGGAGTACTAGTAAAATCCCCTTTGAGATAGTATATGGGGTCAATCCTAGAGGGACCTTAGAGTTGAGGGATCTCAGTTTGAGGGACAAGAGGAGTGAACAAGGGGAGTCATTTGCAGAGTAGATGAAGGAGCTTCATGATCAAGTCAACAAGACTTTACAAAAACAAGTGGAGAAGTATAAGTTCAAATCTGATCAGACAAGAAGGGATTTTCAGTTCAAGGTAGGGGATCTAGTACTTTCCTATCTCAGGAAGGAGAGGCTAGCCAAGGGTCAGCCAACTAAGTTACTCATGAAGAAGATAGGACCATTGAAGATTTTTCATATGGAAAGAATGCCTATGAGGTGGAGTTGCCTCCTGATTTGGGAATTTCACCCATTTTCAACATTTGTGACCTGTATTTCTATAAGGGACGAACACCAGACATAGGTCAATCCACTCTTTCTGAGTTGGAGGAGGATGATTGGATCAAAGATCTCCCACTCCTATTCCTATGCAATTGGATAGTATTATGGATTCTAAGGTGATAAAGAAGACAAGGAAGGGTACTTACAAGGAGTATCTAGTGAAGTGGTAGGGACTACCTAAAGCTGAGGCCACTTGGATGACAGAGGCATTTTTTCTGAAGCATTAGGTCACGATTGAAGACCTCCTAACTCAAGGGACTTGAGGTATTTGTCTTAGGGGAGTATGGTGTAGGGCACCTCCCATTTTTATGTTTTAGCATGTTTTTGGGTTGGATTTGGTTTTGTAGTGTGTTTTTTCATAGGATCCAATAGGTTGGATACAATGTTGTTTAACTTCATGATTGTAAGGGCCAATAGTGCTCATTACGTGATTTTGGGTCATTTTGGCATAAATTAGTGAAGGTTTCTATTTTGATGGAATGTTGGTTTAATGTGTGTTTTAGGACCCTACATATCCTATATAGGGTCATGAAAGTCAAACTCACCCATTGAGTTGACAAAAAGAGTCAAAATGCTCAAAAAGCAAAAATTTGCTAGCAACTTTTGCAAGAAATGGGCAAAAATGAAGTTAGAGCAGTTCTAACTACTTGTGATTGGTATATGAGCATGGATTTGATGATTTTAAATGGTTAATGAAATTTTGGATTGCAATATTAGTTTTTGGTACTTCTGTACGGATGACTATAACTGTATTCTTGTAATCTGCATTGTTTTCTTGCTACTATAAGGTTGTGTACGGATTGGCATAGAAGATCAGACCCCATGGGGGTGTAGTGATTTCAATAAGCTTTCATATGCAATATATAGTTTTTCTTCAAGTTCTTTTAGTGTGAAGTGAGAGAGTTTTGAAAGTCACTGGCCTGCAAGTGACATTACAGTGTTGTTTAGTTAGAAATGGCTCTAACCTAAGAACCCACCAGTGGAATTGACTGAAACCATTGGGAAATTAGGGTTAGAGTCTATAGATAGGTTTTTTGTTTCCATTTTTGTAGTTTCAATGGATTTCCTATACCAAATGGGAAGCCCTATGGCTGACTGTTGAATACAGGTGAGCCAAGACATGGTGAAGAAAGATTTGGTTCGAGCACCCATGAACTTTGGGAAAAGACTTAGTGGCATTTTCAGATGCCCTGAATAGTCTCCTAAAAGGGTTCAAAGGTGTAAGTATGTGAATCAAAGTTTGGAGACCAATTTGATAATTGTTTATGTTGAATGGTCCAGAGGCCTAAATAATAGGCTAAAAACTAGGGCCTTGTGGAAACTAGGGTTATGGGTGCATCCAAAAGTCAGGAATTTGGATTCTGATAGTTTTCATAGATACCTTGAATATTTTAAAGGGCTTTGGTGGATTAATTTGGATAATTTGGGAGAAATGGTCCAAAGACAATGAATTTAGACCTACTAGGAATTAGGCAATTAGGCCTCCTAGTGAAATTGAGACCAATTGGATTGGTAATGTATCTAGAAGTGTGGGAAAGGGTTCAGAATGAACTTTGATGGGCCAAGAAGATAGATAAGAGTCTAAATGAATGTATGGGAAGATCCTAAGCATGGGTTTAAAATTCTAGGAGGAAATCTAGAGAAGAAGACTAGGCATTTGGGGAACTAGTTAGACTAGTTAAGCCTAGAAACTTTGGAATCTTCCAAAGATCAACTATACCTTGGAGGAGAAGTTGATAGTGAGGGTCTTGGAGATCCTAATTGGAGGATGATCCAAAAATAGGTAACCATTGGATGGTTAGGATAGAGAAAGAATCATTTTGAGTGAAGAAAACACTAGAGTACCAAACCCTCTGCATCAGAAAGAATAATCCGAACAGTAGTTATCTGTTATTAATATTTCGAGGAAATCATCTTCTAGGAATGAAAGTAAATAGAGGCTTATAAATGTGGTAATAATTTTTTGGGTTGATTTAAGGATTAATTTTTGAGGCCACTGATTCATCCCCCCCCCTAGTTATTGTAACAATTGCTATCAGAGCTTTCGTTCTTAGAAGGAAGGTTTCAATACCTAAGCTAAAGATCACAAGATGAAAAAATGAGATGTGCCCAAGTTGAACAAAGACAACTTTTCTTCATGGAAAAGAAAGATAAGATTCCACTTATCAAGTATTGGAAATGATGTTACTCAATACTTAGATACTGAATATGTGTTTCCCATAGGAGCACTCACAGTTGAACGAATGAGAGAGAAGCATGAGCACAACTACATGATAATAGAGCTTTCTTCCTCACTCTTCGATGCTGAATTTGAAGATGTCAAAACATGCAAAACTGCAAAGGAGATGTGGGATAAATTGAAGCGTGTACATGGTGGTGATATAAATGTTATGAGAGACAAGGAAGAAAGCCTTAGAGGAAATTTTGATGATCTCATAATGAAAGAAGGTGAAAACATCACACAGTATAGCACAAGAATCAAAGAGGTAGTCAATGCTATCCGAGGAGTTGGAGGTTAACTAGACGAAGAGACAGTGGTAAGTAAAATTATAAGAACCTTACTACCTACTTATGCTATTAGAGTATCTATCATACAAGAAATGAGAGCAGTAGAAAATAATAATGTAACTCTAGATAGTTTGATTGGAAGACTGATTTCATTTGAGATGAACAACTTTGATAATAGTGTCTTACCAAACATAGAGACTACATTCAAATCTTCTTTGAGAATAAGTAAATCAAGTCATAAACACACTATGAGAAAAGATAGTGAAAGTGAAAGTCAAGAAGAAGATCTTGATGAAATTGAAGCACTTATGGCTAGAAGAATGCAGAGAGGCAAAGGTAAATTACCACTTGTATGTTTTAATTGTAAAGAGATTGGAAACTTTGTTGCAAGATGTCCTAAAAGAAGAAAAGATGACATAAGTAATGAAAAATCATTTGAAAACAAGTTAGACAAAGGTGATAACCGAGATTACAGAAGCAACCAATGATCTGAAAGAAGAGATACCTGAGACTACAATGACAAAGGAAAGAAGGCCAGTTACCTAGCTACATGCAATGATGAAGATACTGACACCAAATCTGATGAAGACATCGAGATGGTGTTTGTGGTAGTAAAAGATGATTCAGATGAAGATGAAAGGTATGTAGAAACTACACTCATATCTAAAGTTATCAAGAATGATATCTAGATCATAGGTAGTGGCTGCACTCACCACATGACCGGTGACATAGAAAAGTTTAATACTTCTGAGTATTATAATGGTGGTACAGTAAGAATGGGTAATGACACACCTTGTCCAGTTGAAGGTAAAGGAACTATAATGTTGAATAACCTGATAAAATGTGAAAATGCTTATTGGGTGAAAGGATTGAATTATAATCTATTGAGTGTTTCTCAGTTGAACAATTTAGGTCATAGAGTAGCATTTAAAAATAAGAAGGAAAAGATCTTCAATGAATCAGGAAGGTTGATTGGTACCGGTGAGAAGACCAAAGGTAACTTATTCTATCTGAATGATACTGACACCACTTGCTTAATGGCTAGAAAAAAAGACATATGGTTGTGGCATAACAGATTGTGTCATCTAAATTTTGACAACATGATAAAGATAATAAAAAAGAGAAATGTAAGAGGCTTACCGAGCATGTCAAAGCCAGACAATATCATGTGCAAAAATTGTCAAAAAGGTAAGATGGCAAAGTCTAGTTTCAAGAGAAAAACCCATACATCTGATGCTATTCTAGAATTAGTCCATACTAATCTATGTGGACCCATGAGGACAAAGAGTTACTATGGTGATAGATATTTCATTCTCTTTGTTGATGATTACTCTACAATGATGACAGTTATGTTTCTAAAAGATAAATCAGAAGCATTCAAGATGTTTAAATGGTACAAAGGAATAGTAGAAAAACAAAGTGGTAAGGAATTGAAATGCTTAAGATCAGATAGAGGAGGGGAATTTATTTCAGATGAATTCACTAACTTTTGCAATGAGCATGGAATCAAAAGACGGGTCTCTACACTGAGAACATCACATCAAAGTGGAATTGTTGAAAGAAGGAAAAGATCCATTGTTTATTATGCAAGGATACTGATGATAGAGAAAAGCATCGCCCAAATATTTTGGAGGGAAGCTATCAGTACTACTATTTACACATTGAACAAAGTGCAATTGAAGAAAGACACCAAGAAGACACCCTATGAGCTATGGTATGGTTACGCACCCAATGTAAGTCACTTCAAGATATTTGGTAGTCAATGATATATCTTAAAAGATGATAGAAATGGAAATCTTGACTCCAAAAGTGATGAAGGTATATTTCTAGGGTATTCCACCAAGAGCAAGGCTTATAAATGTCTCAATAAAGCCTCTAACAAAATTGTTGAAAGTGCAAATGTTAAGATAGATGAATTTGTAGAGAATAATGAAAAGGAAAGCATAAAAGAACCAGAGGACTACAAAAGGTTTGTTTACAATGAAGAACATGACACTCTACCCAAAGAACAATGTATATCTCCCAAGAAACATAATATTGCAACCGAGCATCAAGCTGCAAATACCAAAAATTAGGATATTACTCAAGATGATGTACCGAGCGATGAAGATTAGAATGAAGGACAAAATGATGATCAAGATGACAGACAAAGAATTGAACCTGTACTTTCCAAGTATGTCAGAAGGAACCATCCACAGAACAAGATCATAGGAGACAAGAAGGTTGGTATGAGAACTAGAAGTAAGTCTCTAAACACAAGATGTCTAATTTCTAATTTTGAGCCAAAATCTATCAATGCTACAGTTGATAATGAAGAATGGATTAGTGCTATGAATGAAGAAATTGAGTAGATTGAGAAAAACAAGACATGGACACTTGTACCAAGACCAGATGACAAGAATGTCATCAGTACCAAATGGATATTCAGAAATAAGTTGAATGAGAATGGAGAAGTCACCAGAAACAAAGCAAGACAAGTATGCAAGGGATATGCACAAGAAGAAGGGATTGACTATGGAGAAACCTTTGCACCTATTTCTATGCTAGAAGGAGTGAGAATATTTCTTGTTTATGCTGCATTTAAAGGATTCAAGGTATACCAGATGGATGTCAAGTTTGCATTCCTAAATGGAATACTTGAGGAAGAGGTATACATTGAGCAACTAGAAGGGTTTGTTGATCCAGACAAGAGGAACATGGTATGTAGACTACACAAAGCCTTATATAGATTGAAACAAGCACTAAGAGCCTGGTATGAAATACTTCATTCCTATCTCATAAGTATTGGATTTGTAAGAAATAATGAAAACAATAATCTTTATTTGAAGGAAGATATTGATGCTAACATTTTGATTGCTGAAATATTTGTTGATGACATCATATTTGGAGGTAATGATATGTTATGCAAATCATTTGCAAATGAAATGAGAAAAGAGTTTGAGATGTCTATGTTTGGAGAGATCAAGTTCTTTCTTGGTCTACAGATCATGCAACAAGATGAAGGCATTTTCATTACACACTCCAAATACATCAAGGAAGTGCTAAAAATATTCAAGATGGAAGATTGCAAGCCAGTTGGAACACCGATGGCAGCTGGATGTAAGTTGACAAAGGAGAAAAAGTCACCTAAGGTAAAAAAGACTTTGTATAGATCAATGATTGGAAAAATCATGTATATTGTACATACTAGACCAGATATTGCACATGCAGTAGGAATAGTTGCAATATTTTCTGCTAATCCCAGGGAATCACATATGACTGCTGTGAAAAGAATCCTAAGATATCTGAAGAATACCGAGGACTATGGCTTATGGTATAGAAGAGAAGGCAAATTTGAACTTAAGGTCTTTACCAATGATGATTGGGATGGAAACATTGATGATTGAAAGAGCACAACTGGAGGAGCATTCTTTATGGGTGACAGACTTTTCACATGGATCAGAAAGAAGCAAGGATGCATCTCTCAGTCTACTACAGAAGTAGAGTATGTTGTTGCTGCTACAAAATGCTCGAATATTGCATGGATCAAATAGTTACTGGAAGGTATGAATATGAAAATTCTTGAACCAATAATTATCTATTGTGAAAATACCAGTGCAATTAACATTTCCAAGAATCCAATCATGCATGCTAAAAAAAGCATATTGCTATCAAGTATCATTATTTGAGAGAACAAGTTCAAGAAAAGGAGGTAATACTTGAGTATGTTCAATCAAAGGAAAAATTAGCTGATATTGTCACCAAACCACTGCCCAAGGATATATTTGAGTACTTGAGAAAGAGACTAGGGGTCAGACCCTTGTCTACTGGTCAGTAAGATGACTAGAAGGCTGCATCAGCCTACATATTCTCATAATATCATTCATGTTGATACAAGAAAAGAGATGGACTTCAAAGATACATTTGTACACAGCAAGGTATTTATCTACACCAAGCACCAGGTTTGTTATATTGTTGATGGATTGTGAAATTCAAGGAATATATTGAATGGATAGAAAGGATTGTTTGGAATTACTGTCAAATATTTGTTTGGCATTATTTTCAAAGGGAGAGATTATATCCACTATCACAATATCCAAAAGGAGAGATGTAACCAAAAAGGGAGAGTACATACAAAGGGAGAGATTGATGACAAGAGAGGAAAGAGACATCAAAATAAAAGAATAGTCAAAGGGAGAGAGTCTGACACAAGAAGAGAACACATCAGATCAAAAGAAGAAAGATTATACATCTATCTAGTGAAGGGATTAAAGACAAAAAGAGAGCTTCAAGAATCAAATCTAAGCTATGTGAGCTTACTGAGGACAAGATATTTGTATCAGTTATAGCACATAAGATTGGTAGTTTGATGAACTTCAACTGTTATATTTCATATTGTATTAGTGATAATATAGTGTGATAATGTAGTGTGATAATGTAGTGTGTTTCCATCACCAAAGGGAGAGATTGATGAACTATAAGTGATTGAATGTTTGAAGATGTTAAGCTGATGATCACCGAGACACAAAAATTTAATGCAAGACATTAAATCAGTTAATGTATTGTATTGTCATTGATGTCAACTTGATATAATCTATATGGTCATGTACATACTGCTAAAGACTTCAAAGAACCAATGAATCAAAGGCTATGATATCAGTAATGCATAAAAGTTAATTATTCACAAAGTGACTGTATACACTGACAGAGTACACATCAATGAACAGAGTAAACCAATGAGAAGCAAAGTCACAGTGTTACCCGATGAGAAAAAGCACAGTGTAACCCAACGGACAGAATTACAGTGTTGCCCAACAGATAGACAACCCTGATGAACGGAGATCCTGAAGACAACTAAAGTCTCACCGATGGAACAGTCAGTTGTCACCGATGACTAACTGAAGTATTGACTGATAGGAAAAAGAGTTCAAAAATGACAAAAGGCTTAGCTGTCAAGAGCTAAATATAGACTTAACTGGTAATTATCATTGTTTTAATCGACAAGATAAAGCCAAAGATAAGTAAAGGATTTAAATTTGTTTTGTCCAGTTGGCAAGAAGATCTCTACAAGATAAAACATGAATTTTTCTTTAAATCTAATTGGCGAGAATTGTGGATCACACCAAGATCAAGAAAGCCAAGAAATGGTGAAATCATGTCTATAAAAGAGACAAGCTAGTTCAATGTGAATTAGGGGAGTGACAAGAGAATAGATGTTGAAGAGACTCTGAAGGAGAAGAAATTCTTCATTCAGACCTGATCAATCAAGCTAAGGAAAGAGCTAAATTATGCAGACACTGATGAATAGTGATACAACATCACATAGCAGAACAGTGTGGAGAAAAGGTATTGAACTGATAACATTTATCAGAAAGGTAATGTACTTACAACAAATCTAAAAATCTTCAATTCTATTTGTATATGTGAAAAGATCAATTTACTGTTTCAATTTAACCATTGAAGCATCAAGTCTCTTAACCGAGCAGGACTTAAAATTCTTTTCTAATTGAGATACATCCCAAGGAGTATAAAAAATTTTGATCATACAAATTAGCATTGGATATGCCCGATACCTATTGATAGGCCAAGTGAGTGTTTGATCAAGCATGGTAGCATTAGATGCCAGATACTAAGTGAAAAACTATTCATTTCAATCCTCTAACAAGGTCACACCTAATAGTGTGTTTGTAACCTTTAACAGGGTTGGCTCTTCACCAAGCTTACTTCAGAAGAGTAAAAATTTGGGTTACTCATCCCAGTGGTTTTTCCCTTAATAGGGTTTCCACGTTAAAAATCCATGTGTCAATGTGTTTATGATTCATTACTTTATTGTTTTACATTTCACATAAGTAAATTTGGATTGATCGGTATACACTAGTTATTTACTGTATTTTGGCAAATAGAAAGACTGCTAATCGGTTAAAGTGAGAATAAAGTTTGAAAGAGTAATCCGAGCAATAGTTATCTGTTATTAATATTTCTAGGCAATCATCTTGTAGGAATGAAAATAACTAGATTCTTATAAATGTGGTAATAAGTTTTTGGGTTGATTTAAGGACTAATTTTTGAGGCCACCAATTCACCCCCCCCCCTACCCTCTCAGTTATTATATATATATATATATATATA
>MU226547.1:8419958-8432999 GCA_018584345.1 Thuja plicata | reverse complement strand
CATGTATATATATATATATATATACATGTATATATATATATATACATATACATGTATATATATGTATATACATATACATGTATATATATGTATATACATATACATATATATATGTGTGTGTGTGTGTGTGTTTTCTCTTACCTTACTTCTTGTTTGAACTCCAGTAGTCTTATCTCCAATGATTTTTCTCGATGAGTGATGTCTCTTTACATACTTTTCCAATATGGGCTCGGTAGTCATTGGTATCTCTCCATTTCCATCATTCGGTGGAAGCTCTCTCTTCTCATCTTCTTCCTTAGTTTTTCTTTTGGTAGGATTTCATGAATCTCAGTTTCGACATAAACAAATCCCTAATAATCCTTGGGTTCCTTCTTGTTTTCTTCATCACTCTTCTCTACAAATTCATCAATCCTCACATTTGCACTTTCTACAATTTGTTTAGTACTATTATTCAAACATTTGTAGGCTTTTCTTTTAGTAGAATATCCCAAAAATATTCCTTCATCTCTTTTAGAGTCAAATTTTCCATCTCTTGAATCTTTAAGAATATAACACCTGCTTCCAAATGCTTTAAAGTAACTTACATTTGGTTTGTGTCCATACAAGATCTCATAAGGTGTTTTTTTTCCTCCTTTCTTTAGTTGGACTCGGTTAAGTGTATAAGAAGTAGTGTTGACTGCTTCTCTCTAGAAGGTTTGAGAAATCTCATTCTCAATCATCTGTATTCTTTCATAATCAAAAATGAATTTTTTTCTCCTTTCGGATATACCATTATGTTGTGGTGTTCTCGGTGCAAGTATCTTCCTTTTTATACCATGTTCATTGCAGAAGAGTGTAAATTCATCAAATGTAAACTCTCTACCTCTGTCAGATCTTAGACATTTCATCTATCTCCCTATTTCTTTTTCAACTCTAGCCTTGTACCACTTAAACATTTGAAATGCATCAAATTTTTATTTTAAAAACATAATCAACATCATTCTTGAATAATCATTAACAAACAATAGGAAGTATCTATCTCCATAGTAGCTTTGTGTTCTCATGGGACCACATAGGTCGGTGTGTACCAATTCCAATATACCTTGTGTAGTATAGGTTTTTCTTGTAAATATCAATTTATTCATCTTACCTACTTCAAATCCTTTACACTTTACATTCTTAGGTTTTTCTAGACTCGGTAGACCTCTTACTATGTTCTTTTTACTTGCTTTGATTAAGTTGTAAATGTTAACATGATATAGCCTTTTATGCCATAGTCATACATCTTTGGTCTTAGAAAATAGATAACTCTTTATGGATGTATCAAGGTATAATAAGTTACCTTTATATTGACCTCCGGTAGCAATCAGACTTCCTTTCTGATCAAATACTTTAACCTTCTTGTTTTGAAATTCTAGTTGGTGACCAGTATTGTTTAACTATGCCACACTAAACAAATTGTATTTCAGGCCTTCAACCCAATAGACATCATCACACTTAGTATTTTTTAGTATAATTATAAAACCTTTTCCTTTTATAGTATATGGGACACCATTTCCAAATCTATCATTGCCACCAATATTCTCTTTCAAACTAATAAAATTATCAGTATTATGAGTCATGTGGTGTGAGAAAATTATGTCTATAATCTATGTATCATTTTTACTTACTTGTGATATTAGGGCCTTTTCTTCAACGTACCTCTCTTCATCAGATTCATCTTTAATAGCAACATAAATAACTTCTTCTTCATTATCATCGGTGTCATCATTGGATGAACCTCCTTCAGCAATGTAGCATGCTTTCTTTCCTTTGTTCTTAAAATATCTAAATCTTCTAAATATGTTCTCAGTCTTTTTGTTGTCTCTATTATCTCTTTTCTCATTATTTTTAGGACAATCAAAAGCTATGACCAATCTTGTTTCATAAAAAACATTCAAAGGTATCTTACCTCTTTATTTTCCTTTACCCCTTGGTAGTCTCCTCACCAATAATGCTTCAAATTCAACTTCATTCTTTTCATCTTCAGCATATAGATCTTCAAGCCCACTCTTACAACTATGAAACCTTTCACTAGCACTACATTCATATCCATCACTAGATCTAGAATATCTACACTTCCCAATAGTCAAGGATGATTTGAATGCAGATTCAATCTTACAAGTAGCAGGTAAACTATTATCAAAATAATTTAGCTCAAAAGTAGATAGCTTACTAATTGTGGCATCCAAAGTAACAACCATTTATGGAATGGATCTCAGATCTTGAATAGAAGACACACATATGGAATAGATAGGTATAAGTGTCCTAAGCATCTTTTTTGTAACATCTTCTTCATTAATGGTTCCACCAGCACCTCTAATTGCAATGGCAATCTCCTTTAGTCTTATGTTGTAAGCAGTAATGTTTTCTCCTTCTGTCATTTTCATCAATTCAAACTTTCCTCTTAAGCTTTCAAAAACAAGTGTAAGCCTATCCCACATATTCTTAGCAATAGTATAACCTTCTAAATCATTAAACTCTAGGTCAGTGAAAGTATAAGTTATCTCTATCATCACTTGTGTGTGTTCTTGTCTTTCTCTTATATGCTCAAGTGTTAGAGGACTAAATAGTGGAGTTGAGTACTCATTTTCAAGATGATCCAGTGCATAATATCCAATATGAGATATGTGAAGCCTCATTATGTTCTTCCATGTAGAAAATTTATTTCTATTCAACTTCGGTGCTTCCCTCTTATACATCTTTGGACCTTTAGCTCAAGTACTTTCAAACTTATCTTCTCGGAGAAGTAGCTCTGATACCAATTGTTGGTTTACCCTTCTAAATATGGTTTAAAGAGAGGGGAGGGGAATCTAAAAATATTGAGCCTTAATAATTTAACCTAACCCTCTTATTCAACTCAGTGATTCAAACAACAGAAGCAATCAAACCTTATAAACTCTTCACAAAATTGATAAAAAAATATAACTTAAGAAAATAACATTCACAGTTATCAAGCATCACATGTAACACAAGATTTAATGAGGAAACCCAATCTAGGAAAAACCTCTATGGGAATTGTCACCCACAAAAACAAATACTCTTCTAAAGTATGCTTGATTAAGAGCCAATCCTGTTAAAGATTACAATGCACATTTGTTAGATGTGACCTTATTAGTGGATTTACCTTAGACCTATTAAGATCTTCACCTTGTTAGGAGTGGCTTGGTTAGAGGGCTTAAACACTCATCCTAGAATGTTACCTTTCCCATGGGTTTACAAAAGGACTTGTTAGCTCCACTCAGTTAAGAGATTTTCTGTTACAAATGTTAGTAAGCAATAGTGTACTAATGTGACCTGTGATTCTGCAACTATACTTTTCTTGATCAAATCCTTTGTTCACTCTCTAAAATTTACTGGCACCTACAAATCATCAACACATCAGTCTCTCCTCTAGACTAGTTATCCAACTCTTTCACTACTCTTCTTGGTAGCTATCCAACTTATCACTTTTCCAACAAATCTATATAAACATATAGACTCATCAATATATAGGCCTTTGTTTTTCCTCTTAATCCTATTTATTAGGTTTTCCCTCAATTATGGTCAATCATCTGATCTTCTCAAATGAACTGATTCAATGTATCTGCAACTCAGTTAAGATGTTAACCATGCCTCATGACTTGCACTTTATCTTGGAACTCACAACTTTCTTTTGTCGCTTAATCTACATCACTGATTTTGAATTTTACTTTTCATGACCATTGATCTTGCAACAGACTTCATCTTCATTCTTGGAAACTTCTTGATCTATTTAACTTTGCATTAAATTCATTTTGATCCTTGTATTTAATATTTTTTCATGCTTATTTCCTTTCTCGGTGACTTTGGTAAATATCTTCACTTGGTATCCAACTTTTCTCGGTTACCAACTTTGCTCATTAATTAACCTTGCTCAATGATTTTCTTTGTTTTTCTCGACCGAAAAATACTTCTCTACTCGATAACTAGGTTTTTCCCTTTACCGACTTGACCTTTTTTCTTTACTGACTTAACAACATCAAATGTTAAGTAAGAAACAATTATATCAATATTTTCTTATCATTGTATGATCTTTATTATCTTCCCAATTAAGTTCCTCTCCGATTGATATGGCATCTTAATATAAACCATAAATCAATTGCTTAACATCAATGACAAACTAACAAATGATCTAATCATTTTACTTTCTTGTATTCTTCTAAAACTCGGTCTTCATCACCATTACCATTACTTGGTTAACAAGGCGTTCAGAATAGGCTACCACTAGTGGATCAATAGGCAAAACACCAGAGTTCATAGGGACATAGGTCAGCACCTAAAGAGCATAGTAGGAGCCCTCCTCCTAGCCATGTAGAGGGTCAAGTTGAACATGAGAGAGAGAGTCAATTCATTTACTAGAGCCACCACTAGATATAGTGCTAGGGGTTATAGAGAGACCACCCCATGACCCAGGGTATCATATTAGAGAGCTACTCCACCTACAAACACCATTATTTTTAGGATCTATTGATGGGGTGGAATCTGAGTTATGGATTTTGAGTTTAGAGCGGTGCTTTGGATTGCGTCCATATGAGAGAAATATAAAGGCATGTTTTTCTATTGCTCTTTTGAGAGAGTTTGCCTCTACATGGTGGAGATAACAGGAATATAATATTAACTTAGTTGTTGACACTCTCTCTTGGGGAACCTTCTTGGAGAGATTCAAAGAGTGATACTCATCAGATCATTTTAGATAGAGCCACATTGATGAGTTCCATGATTTTTAGTAAAGGGGACTCACTATATTACAATATGAGAGAAAGTTCCTTGAGCTTCTACATTATGTGGATTACACGAAGGATAAAAATTTGCAAGTTAACCACTTCATCAGGGGACTAAATGTTATGACATCAAGGCTAGTATGTATGGAATCTCTAGGAAGCCTTCGAGATGCCATGGAAAAGGAATTGGTAGCAGAAGAGATTTAGGTTAAATAATAGGATACATGGGATCAGTTTGAGAACCATAACCCAACACCACAGACATCTAGATTTCATAAAACCCACTGGAAGGGTAATCATAGATATTAATCTAGGTCCTAAAAATCCCCTCACCCTCAATAGCAATCTCAACAAAATAAAAGGTAGAGGCAACCATAGGGACAATAGGGCTCTAAGCCTAATCAGTGGATGACATATGATCCTAGGAGAGATCAATGACCACAAGTACCATTTACACCTCTATATTGGACTCAATAGTCTACCATGGGTAGTTTCAATGGGTCTAGTAGGACTAGAGGATACCAATATTCTAGGCCATGGGGAGTTCAACTCAAGTACATGGACCATTTTATACTTGTGGTTACATGGGGCACATAGATAGAGATTGTTCATAGGTTTAGATGGAAGACAGTCAATGTATGGAACCATCAGAACCTACAGTTGGGGACATAGGTAATTCCCACAAGGTGTTTGCAACAGTTGATAACCACCAGGAAAAGCATTAGGCCGTAGTAAGAGAGGCCATAGGTATGATCAGAGGTAGTAGCGTTACCATCCTATTTGATTCAGGAGCTACTGATTCCTTTATTTCTCCATTGGTTTTGGAGCATTGCGAGCTAGTGGCAACTAGGTAGGATGTTATTTGGGAAGTTGAGTTAGCATCAGGGACTAGAGTGTCTATCAAATCAATGGTTAAGGATTGTCAGATTTAGATTGGTGATATGACCACCATGGTATACCTTCATGTTAAACCTTGAGGATCTTATGGAATTTTTCATGGCATGCATTGGCTTTATACCCATAGGGCCGAGATGGATTTTTATCAAAAAAATATTGAGTGTGTAGATGATCATGACACTTCTACAGTGATTTCAAGGATTCAGAGGCCTATATCCCTTTTAATGATCTATGCTATTCAACTTAAGTGGAGCATGTGAAAAGGATGTCAGTTATTTTCCATCACTATAAGTTATAGAGAAGAAAAGGAGGAGAAGGAACCTTCTCTTGATGACCATCCTATTCTTTAGGAATTTGTAGATTTTTTTCCTTCCAAGCTACTTGGTATGTCATCTCGTAGGGTGGTTGATTCTCATATAGATCTTATACTAGGAGATGAGCCAGTTTTAAGAGCACCATATAGGATTATCATTAATGAGCTTAATGATCTCAATATTTAGCTAGATTACCTTTTAGAGAAAGGGCACATTCCTCCTAGTGCCTCCCCTTGGCGTGCACTAGTTATCTTCATTAAGAAGACGGATGGATCTCTACAGTTATGAATAGATTACCGATAGTTGAAAAAAGTAACTATTAAGAACCACTATATTCTCCCCAAGATCAATGATTTATTTGATTAGCTTCAAGGTGCCAAGGTATTCTCAAAGATAGATCTAAAGTCAAGGTACCATCAATTGATGATTATGGAAAGTGATATTCACAAAACCTCTTTCCATACTAGATATGGCCACTATGAGTTCACTATGGTTCCATTTGGTCTTATGAATGCTCCAACTATATTCATGAGTCTCATGAATGAGGTATTCCACACATTCCTTAACCTCTTTTTGATTGTGTTCCTTGATGATATATTGACATATTTTCGGGATGAGAAGGAGCACAAGGAGAACTTGAGATAGGTATTGCAGTGCTTGAGAGATAATCAATTGTATGGAAGTTTGTCAAAATGTACATTCTTTAGATCAGAGTTCTGATACCGAGGACATGTTATTTCAAGTGATGGGATCAAGGGGAAAGAGAAAATAGTCACAAATGCTTTGAGTAGGAGACATCATGAGATATATTCTATGACCGCAAGCACAGGTTTGAGGGATCGCATATTCCATCACTTGCATGAGGATGATTGGTATGTAGAGGGTTATCAAGTAGTTCAATCTTAGAAATACCTTGAGGGGAAGTATGCTTATTATTCATTGGATTTTGATGGACTATTACATCATAGAAGACACATCTATGTACCTTGTTCTAGGGAACTACAAGATTTAATTATGATAGAGGCTCATAGAGCACTGTATGTAGCACATCCCAGGGTCAAGAAGATGCATGCAAATTTGAGGTAGTTGTATAGTTAGCTAGGCATGAGGAAAAAAATTATAGAGTTAGTATCCCAATGCCTTGAGTGTTAGAGTTAAGGTGGAATGCCACCATCCAGGTGGATTGCTTCAACTCCATGAGATACCTGAGTAGAAGTGGGACACAATTTCCATGAATTTCATTATTGGACTTCTTACGGCATCTCTTCATCATGATGCCATCATGATGAAGATTGAAAAGTTATCCAAAGTGGCTCACTTCTCACCCATCTGGACTACATTAATAGCACCAGCAGTGGCATAGGTGTTCTTGCAGAATATTTTTAGAATTCATGGCATTCCCCACAAGATCATTTCTAATAGGGATTCCCTCTTTACATCTTCCTTTTGGAAAGGATTAAAGAAAACTTTGGGCACTAGGCTCAATTTTAGCACATCCTATCATCCATAAATGGAGGGACAGGTAGAGAGGGTTAACTAGGTGTTAGAGGACATGCTTTTCATGTATGTTATGGACCATCAAATGATATGGGAGGAGTACCTACACTTGGCATATTTTTCCTATAATAATGAGCATCACACATCCATAGGGATGCAACCTTTTAAGGCCTTTTATGGTAGAGCATTCAGGACACCATTGAGTTGGGATCGTGTTGAGGATAGAGTAGATATTGGGCCAGAGTTAGTTTGGGATATGGAGAAGTAGGTGGATTTGATTAGACAAAGCCTTAGAGAAGCTAAGGATAGATAGAAGAATTATGTAGATGCAAAGAGGATAGATCATAGAAATATGGTCGGTGACAGAGCCTTCTTGAGAGTGTGGCCGCATAAGAGTCCATTTTTTTATGTAAAGGGCTCTAAGATTTCACCTCACTTTGTTGAACCATTTGAAATCTGTGAGAGAATAGTATGAATTTATTATCGTCTAGCTTTTCAACCTATCCTAGCATGCATCCACGATGTATTCCATGTTTCTATACCCATAAAATATATTTACGATGAGTCTCATATCATAGATTGGGATTCCTTGCAGGTGGAGTTGGACGGGCAGTAGGATTCAGAGTCCATTAAAATTTTATCTCGTTGGACATTGGCTCTTTGAGGCTGAGATTTGGACTAGGTTAGAGTCCAATGGTATTGTTATAAAGTGTTGGAAAGTGATTAATTTTGGAGTAATATGGGACACTTGAGGGTTTTCATTTATGGCAACACATCTGGTATGATGATCACTTGGATTTTTTTTATAGTTTTGGAGATGTATATTGTAAAATGACTAACTACGGTAAATAGAAATACAGAGTATAGTAGTACATTTTTGGACAACAAAGTTATTATATGGAGAATAAAGACTTGTGAGCTTAGGAAATGACATTTTGGGGTACGTATTACCTTTAGTTAAAGTCACTTGAGTTATGGTATTGATCACAGTGAGTTACAGTGTATTGAAGACATGGGAAGATAGAGTAACAGTGATACATGGCAGATGAATAGTCATGATGATTAAGGTAGTATGACATGAAATCCAAATTTGTTAAGTTGGATTGGGATTGTGGATAACCTATGCTTTGGTATTATAAGGTCGCCAACTTTGTATTTACTCTTTTTTTAAGTATTAATTCTATTTTTTAATGTATTTGAGAGTCAACTGGATAATGTAATAACATATATATATATATATATATATATATATATAAAGATATTTTTGTAAAGTGAAGATATCTTATGAGATGAGATGGTATGGGAATGATAGATGGAATGGATGCATTGTGATGTCAGGAAGATGTTGATGAAAGATGAAACTAGAACTATCTAAGCATAAGTTGATGCTTGTATTATTCATTACTGAGATTGATTGTAACAAAACTATATTTCTGATTTTAAGAGCAGTGTGCTCAGTATACCTTTAACATGGTTTTGTATTCCCCTAACAGGGAAATGTGCTAATGTAATATTCAGCTCCTAAAAGGAATAGGTCTCCTAACAGGGATACTATACTTTTAGTACATATGTGTTGGTACCATCCCCATCAGGGTTTTCCCTTGGCCAAGGTTTCCTTGACAATAATTCATGGTGTTATGAGTTATGTGTTGTGTGCTTATGTTCTTTTCATTTCAGTAATTATATGGTTGAGTTATAAATTATTAAGTTCATGTTTAAAGTGTTGTAATACTAATTCATCCCCCCCCCCCCTCTCAGTATTACTTAATCCTAACAATTGGTATCAGAGATTTTGGACCATGGAGAGAAATTTTAACAACTTAAGGGAGATCAAGATGGATTTTGAAAGTTTGGAGGAAAACTTTGAAGAAGCACTTGAAGATCTTGACAAAGCTAAAGTAGAAAATGGTGACTTGAAATTCATATTGAGAAGAGAAGAGGGATTCATTAAGAAACTAAAAGGACAAATTGAACTTTCTAGAATTCAGAGACAAGATCTTATGGTTAAGATAAAAGAGGATTCAAAAAATGGTACTTCAGATCAGATAAAGCAGCTTGAGCGAGAGAAAGATACTTTGAAGCTTAATCATGAAACTACTTCACTAAAGATGGCTAAAGAGATTCAACAGGAAAAGGATGCTAAGAAATAAAATGAAGCAACGTTAAAGGATGCTAATATACAAATGGGAGAAATGAAGACTGAACTTGATCACTAAAAGAACAAGTATCTAGAATAAGAGAAATATAATCAGATCATAAAAGGAGAACTTATTGAGGCAAAGAAACATATTGAGAGACTTCACATGAGTAGTGACTTGATTGATGAAAAGAGAGATAGACAGAAACCTAAAGGAGACATGACTGGTGTTGGCTTCATTGAAGTTGAACATTCAAAGAATCAAGAAGAAAAATCTAATGTGGAGAGTGATGGAGAAAGACCTACTCTTGAAGAACCTAAAGAACATATTAGACCTTTTAAAGCTGGATGTTTTGGATGTAACAAGGTTGGACACATGAAGAGAGATTGCAAAGATAAACCCCCTTTCAATCCTTTTTCTGGTTATTGCTTTAATTATTATGCATATGGGCACAAGAAATAAAAATGTAGGAAACTTGATCAATCAAGATTCAGAAAAGATTACATTAGTGAAGAGACAGCGGCTAAGACCACATGTTACAAATGTAATAACCTTGGACACATTGCAAGGAATTGTAAGTTTTACAGGTACAATGGAACTAACAATAGAAGAGGACCACCTCCTATAGTTATAAAGAAGAATATTAGTGATACTGGTAAGATTCTTGTAGAGTATAGGAGTGAATTTGACAGTTGTTTTAGGAAAGTAGAAGATATCAGCTGTAATAAGGTATGGAAGATAAAGGAGTATAGTGAGGAAAAGGTTCAGGAAGAATCAGTAGATTCTACTGATTCTTCTCTTGATGCTATCATTGTTACATCGACCTAGATGGCCAAGCATGGCCTTAGGGGGAGCATTGGAAGAAAACATCTAAAATCTATCCAGCCCCTGAATTTGAGGAGTAATCTCTTGCAAGCTTAGAGAGAGTATGTAGAAATTTTTTGGGACACATATATGTGATCGCATGGCTTTACAAGCATATATCCTATGATCCCCAGATTGTTATTCAATTGGATTATGTGCATAAATGAGTTTATTGGGAACTATGTCATTTCTTCAATCAAAGAAGTATAAGGTCACTTGAAAGAACATGTTTAAACTGTTGGATGATATCATTTTTGGTTACTGATCATGTTGTTGATATTCATGTTTTGTCACTGATGTCAACATATATTTCTATGGAGAAGACTGACTAACTACTTAACTGGAACACATGTACGGACATTGTACAGATGACTCAGAAGGATTGAAGTTGGATTTATGAAAGAGGCTGTGTCCTGACATTACTCTTAAGGTCACTTGACTTTATGTTACATTATGTAGATGTTATAGTTCATTTGGTGAAGACTATTTTTCTGGACTGCAACTATGATTCTGGACAGAGAAGGTCTCTATGTTTTGGGTATATCTTACTGAGGAAGATGTTTCAAAACTTGCAAGCTTACTGATAGAGAACCAACATATGATAGTGAAATGGGCTGAGTTTGATTTCTATTTGGGTACTAATGACATCAGTTATGTCGTGTGTTTTGGAGAAGACCTATTTCCTGGCCGAATTTAGACTTGTAATGTGTGGAAATTAGTTATGAGAGTGGATCGCATATTTTTAAGTATTTGTGATGAATTGTAAATGTTGTATACTTATTATAGGTACTGTGTGTATCTTAGAAAGGGCTTATATAATTATTTGTATGATGGGAAGCCTTAATTGGCTGACCTAGTTAATTATGTATTAGGAAAGCTTAACTATCTGACCTAATGGGTTATTGTAAAAGGGTATATATGAGTGATCTTTTCATTTGTGAAAAGTGTGAAAGAGAAAGAAAAGAATAGAGATTTGTGAAGCTGTGAAGCTTGACTACTGGATAGAGAGCAGTGTTGATACTTTATTGGGACTAATCAAGCAAAGATAGTTGCTACCAGACAATTCAATGTATTATGTATTTGTTGTATACACTTGATGCAGATTGTAAATCCTTGAGGGTGGCTTTAACCTTCTTTGGGCAGTGAGCCTACTATTTCCTTTGACTCCTAACAGGGACTATGTATTGTAATGTTGTAACAAGCTCCTAACAGGGCTAATATCTTTTAATAGGGATACTATACTCTCAGTACATTATTTGTGGGTGTTAATTCCCACTGGGGTTTTACCTTTAACAAGGTTTCCTCAACAACAAATATTGTGTTATGGTGTTGTCTATTACTGTTTTATTATCTACATTTTCTGATATGGTTAAAAAAATTTAAATTTTAATAATATATACTACAACTGATTCACCCCCCCTCTCAATTGTCTTGTGGACTGTTATTCCTAACAATCAAAATCAAAGAAACTGGTCCTCAGAGAGAAATTTTAATAGCTTGAGGTGATCGTGAAGATGACTTACTACAGGAAGGATAGTCTAAAGTTTAATCCTAAAAATTTTGACAGTTGGAAGAAAAAGATGAGAACACATCTTATGTGTCTAGGACTTGACTACTGGATAATCACAAAGAAGAAAGAAAAGTTAGCGACTGAGGATGAATTAGAGAAGACCACTGAAGATGAAAAGAAGCTATTTTCATGTAATATGGTTGCGAGGGAATCTTTAATTAGTGCTCTATCAGAAGGAGAATTCACTAAAGTAAAGGACTTGGATTCTGCACACGAAATCTGGACAAGACTGGAAGCACTATATGTTGGAGACAGATTTACAAAGCAAGCAAAGTTACAAAACTGGAAGACAAAGATGGAATCATTAAAGATGACAGAAGATGAGAACATCATAGCATATGGACAAATAATTACTGAGGTGGTGACTGGTATTAGGAACTCTGGAGGAACTTATAGTGAAGAAGAAGTAATTGCAAAGATACCGAGATCTTTGACATCTGCATACAGAACCAAGGTTCAGGCTATAGAGGAGATCATACCTTTGACACCAAACTTCACTAGAGAGATGTTGATTGGAAAACTAACTACATTTGAGGCCACATAATTGGGAGACACTTTACCTAAAGTTGAGTCAGCATTCAAAGCAACCATGCACAAGAACAAGAAGACCTTAGCTGGAAATGCAAGCACAAGCAGTAATGATCTGAGAGAAGAACTTGGAGCCTATACTGATGAATGGGAATAGATACAAGAAGAAGAAAGGAAGCTAGATGAAATTGTTGCACTGATTTCCAGAAGAGAAAAGAGAGGTAAGGGTAAGTTTGAAGGAAAATTACCTTTGAAATATTTTTCACGTAATAATATCGATCATTTTGCATCTAGATGTCCTACAAGAATTCCAAAGAACAAATCTAAGTTTTTCAAGTCTAATTTATCAAAGGATAAGGAATGCTATTATGCTAGTGAAGGAATATATGATGATGAGGATGGTAACTTTGATGAAATTGGATTCATTTCTATTAAGGATGATGAACCTATGCATGAGGAAAAAGCATTAGTAT